>QRFJ01000399.1:679271-701771 GCA_006176705.1 Cocos nucifera
TTTTTGGCGCATGGGATTAGTTTGGCGCCTACCTTCTTTGACTTTTCCTCTTTCTCCATGTCGCGTATTTTTTCAAATGGGCATGGACATTAGATATGGGGTGCAGAAGAGTCCTTCTACAGGTTAAATCATTATCTATTTAATATTTGCATGAGAAGGGATTCCTTGCTGCCCTGGACTCCTTATTGCCTACTCTTCCCCCTTGGGACTTTGACTATTCAAAGCTTATCTCCATGCCATTTTTGCTGAATGGGCGTCCCACATCAAGGCCATTGGATGGCCTACTTATTTGATCTAATGGTTGTATATGTTGGCACCAAAAATGAAAGCTCATAACTCTTCGTAAATAACTTACGTAGAATTAGTCCAAGAATCTTTCTGCTTTAAGGCACCTCTTGGACTAAGTATACATGTCGTTATTTTTTGATAAGGCATGAGATAGGCTGAAGGGATATGAGATAATAATTTAGAAAGGGCACAAGAGAATGTGTTGGCAATCCTACGTACATTATAAATAAGGGTGCGCACCAAGCGTTCGAGTGTTGTGAAAATTATCTTTCTTTCTTACAAGTGTTTTCTCATTGTCCAATTTTCTTTCTTCCCTTCTCTTATCCAGACCTTGTTCTTGTAAGGACAAGAAGTCATCTTAAAACTAAGAGATTAGGAAGAATAATTAATAAGACAAGAGAAAAAGAAAGGTAAGGAGAGGTAAGGAAGGTGACATAATGATTAAGGAAGGTCTTGCCCATTTAATTAAAATTCTTATTACTAGAATTTTAATTATATAAGAGGTGCTGGTGTCTTGATCAAGTCTCCATGTGGATCAACGTTGGAGGGTGAATACGTGGGCACCTGGTGGGATCCCCTGACGGACTGCTGCTAGCAATTAGGGATAATTCAAGGTTTAGCGATAAGAGGTATATTCTAATACTTTCTTTTATATTACAAATGCATGCTATATGATTTAATTATTAATAAGGTGGTCCTAGGGTTCAGATTTGGTTTGTATGATTTCATAATTTTGCTTTGAAATCTGTGCTTCCGCCCTGTCCACCAATCCTGTCATCCAAACCCTATAAAATATCATGCTTCTATCAAGATTAATTGCTCAAAATGTGGATGAACAACTCACACCACCACAAATTGCACAAAATCTTATGAAGAAACCCCAATTAGAACCTAAGAAAGCCTTCCGATCTCCCTTTTTTTCTTAAAAAACCAAGCCAGGAGAAAAGGGTGTTTCCTCCAATATTTTATTAATGAAGGTTGATATGTGCAGTGGTTTGTTAGTGATATAGTGGGTGGTGTTTGATGGTGACCACGTTAGTCGTTGCATGGTAGGGTGGAGGAGTTTATGTTGAGGTTCAGAAGCTTAGTTTTGAGTTGCGCAGTGACTTATATTGTAAGTGGGAAGTTAGCTGTTGCACGAAGGAAGGAGTGAGTGCCACAACGAGTGCTGGGGCACTCGTCTTTTTGCCCAGTTGCATCGCGTTTGTGTGGGAGTTAAGGAGTCAGTGTGACCCACTACTCCGGTTCCATCTCTTCTACTTCTTCGTTCCCATTTCATTCTCTTTCCTTCTTTCGTTGTCTTGATTTCGTTAGCCGTCTTCACTGTGTGTTGGAGGTTAGATTGCCTATTTGAGTGAGCGAAGTCCCTGTTGATCATGAATTCCATGTATTTGTGAAGTATAGATGTAGGCATTGTAGTTCAGCTCGCAGCTTTATTCTACTAGATCCTACCATTTTCTTGGCAAATATTATCCAATATTCGAATATTTGTATGGTCTTCTTTGCAATTTCCAGTGCCAAGTGAGCTTCGAATTGAAAGATCCTATTGTTGTTTTCTTTTCAGATCATCTAGTATGTAGTTTGTTGGTGCAGAAAATGGTGCCAACACTAGAGTCACTAAAATGGATGGAGATGAGGTCGCTGATGGGACTTGCAAGAAAAAGTCTAAACCGAAGGTGGGTGGCTCCAGCAGGATCCTCTGATGCTCAAGTCAGTTCTCTGACCAACAAGAATGGAGTGCTCAAGAAAATTAAGATGGAGATGAGAGCTTAGAAGACAAGACGTATCTAGAGGATCTTTTTTATAGGCGGAGCTCGTAATTGAATGAAAGTGATAGTCGTAACTATCTGCTAGTGAGCTGTTCAGAGCTACGTGAAGTTTGTTATGGAGAGTGATGTCCATTGTCGCGACTTGCTAGTCCATTGAAGATTAATAGCCAAAGTTCGAATAGAACTATTATACTTGTAGACAGTGAAGAACTCTGCATCCCAGCAGTTCTGGAGGGATTTGGATACTTTCGAGGTTGTCTGCAGGTTGGCAGATATTTGCTGAGTTGGAAGTTGGACTTGTGTAGATGATGAGGTTCTTCTGCTGTTTATGCCTGCATGATCGATGTTCAGAACGTAAGATGGCTAGTTCAACCACTGAAAGGAGCTCGACTGGAAGAAGTTCACTGGGCAACTAGAAGGAGTTCGCTGGGCGACTGAAAGGAGTTCAACCGAAAGGAGTTCGCTAGGCGACCGGAAGGAGTTCAACTAGAAGAAGTTTGACTGGAAGGAGTTTATCTGGATGGAGTTCGTCTGGACGAAGTCCACAACGCCCTACCGGTTCTTTGATTAACCAATGGCATTGACAATATATCATGGCTGAGATGGTCACTCGGTGCATGCGAGTTGGAGATTGGTCATCCCAGGATAAGCGATAGCATGAAATCATACTGGTTGAAGTTCGGTCATGACTGCCACACCTTGGACTGGTCACGTCGAGGTTGAAATAGGTTGTTGAACTTTGGTAGGAGGGACTTTACTACCAATACCAGCCTCTCTACTTTTGAGTTCGAAGTTTTTTGAAAGAAGCAAGTACAAATGTGAGTGACGAAGTTTCTTACAGGCTATCCCACACTTGGAAGATGAAAAGTTCGGCTTACTTTGCCTGGTGCCAAAGCTCCTTAAAGAGCGATTGATATGAAAAGATGTTTATTTTCGAAACTCGCCCGGGTGCAGAGTTTGGAGTACGACATCATTAATGCTTTGTCAGCTGACAGCAGTAGGTATGATGGTTCAAACGTGTGGTAGGTCGGGATTGGCTGAAGGAGATCTACAATCATAACCGTCCTGGGTTTTCTTGGCTATTTAAAGCTTTTTCTCCTCCAAATTTTTACCTTCACCTATGCTTTCCTTCTTCTTCCCTCTCCGTTCTCCACTTCCTTCGAGCGTCCTGCTTGTTATCTACTGAGATTTCTCTGACGACCGTCATCCTTTCTATCTGTCTTCCACTTTCTCAATCGTCTTCTCAAGTTCTTCGACTGGTATAGGTTAGTCCCCCGCCTCTTTTTCCCTTTTTCTTTGCTTTTCCTCTACTACCAAAGTTTCTTTCGATTTCTTTCGCACGAGATTACTGTTCTATCAAAACTCCTTTTCTCTGGATTTCTCGAGGAGTTTTTCAAATAGTTCAATCCAAATGTTTAGTAGCACTTCTTGTTCCAACAGCTCTAGGAGTTTGTTCGAGCCAAACTCTCCAAACCCGACTCTTAGGATAGAAATTGAGATTAGAGATGTACCTCATCCAATTTTTATTTTCAAGACCATCCCTTGCTTTATGACTTCCGAAGAACTGTCTCTGGTTCGAATTCAATATAGGATGCTTCCCGAATATGACCTAGAACTTCCTAAGTTGAGTGGCCGGGCCTGCAGCCCTCCCCCGGATCACTTTTGCTTATACTTGGAAGTCTTCCACGCTGGACTACGGCTTCCACCTCCTTTCTTTGTAATTGCTCTCTTTTATTTTCTAAATATTTCTTTAGCCTCCATGGTCCTGAACTCCTTTAGGATTATTATAAGATTTCTTTCTTTTTGTATTACTACTGAAGTTCATCCTACCATCTCTCTCTTCTGAAATTATTATACTTTCAAGTGCCATCCTACTGCCAAGAACTGGTGGTACCTTTCTCCCTAGTTTGGCAAGAAAGGACTATTGAAAGGTGCCCCTTCCTCCATTCATAACTAGAAGAAGAAGTTTTTCTATGTTTCTTGTCCGAATCTAGAGTTAGGACTTCCATCTTGGGGACATCTAAGAGACTCAGCCCGTCGAGCTCTAGGGTTAGAAAGAGAGGATCTAGACTCGGCCACCCGACTTAGGAATTACCGAGCTCCTCTCGTACCTAAGTTAATAAAGGATCATACCTTGTTTAACCTTGGCATAAGTCCCTTTAATCCAGCAAGTATACCTTCGAGCCTCATTAATTGCTTCCTGTCTTTTTCTAACTATAGATTTTTTCATCACTACAGAAATGGATTTGAACGAGCTTCAGTGACTCTCCAAGGGGCTTCGAGCTCACAAGAGGAAGGGTGTTGCGACTGATGAGCCTTCCAAAAGAGCGAAGGTTGACACCTCAAGCTTTGCTATCCTCGCCAACTCTACCACTGACACCCCTACGACTACCACTGCCACCGAGGTTGTTGTGGCCGTCGAGGTTGCAGTGCCTCCGATCTCCTTAGACTCCCCGACCGAAGTCTAAACTTCAAAGCCCCCCATAGAGAGGGAGAAGGTAACAGAAAAGAAGAAGAAGAAGTTGGCTACTGCTAAGGTCCAACGCAAGGTTAGCTCCTGGGAGTCCAATGGTTCCGGTGAGGATTTGGAGAAAAACCCCTTCAATAATCGAGGAATTATAAGAAAATTGATCGACTGCTGCACTCTGCCTGAGGTTATGGATAGGATTGTTGAGGCAAACCTCGAGCAGCGCATCTAGGACTCTCTTGGGTCCTTTCTTGAGGTGAATCAATTCATCTCTCTTTCTTTTTGTTCTTTTGTTGGTTTGTTCATGTACTTCTTCATTAGTATAATTTACTTAGTCATTTTTGCAGATGGAGCACCAACTAATCACCAATATCAAAATGATGAACTTCCTGAGGTTGGAAGTGGTGAAGGTTTAGGAGGATCATCAAGTCGAAGTCAATCACCTTCTTAAGAAGAAAACCAAGGTCGAGTGTCTCCTTAAGAAGACAACGACTGAGGTTGAGGGTCTTCAGAAGACAGTCCGAGATGGTGAATAAGCTTTGGCGAGAGTGAATGAGGAACTGGCCGTTGAGATTGAGAAGAGGAGGGAGATTGAGGCTGAGATGGCGGAGAAACAATGACAGACTTCGGAGTGAATTTTGGAGGCCAAGATTCAGGCGGTAGAGGAGTTCAAAGCCTCCTCAGAAATAAAGAATATAAAAGTCAAGTTCGTCTAGTTGTCCTTCATCAAGGGGTACGAACTCTGTTAGAAGAACATGACTGATAAATTTTCCGAGCTCGACCTCAGCTTCTTGGATGAAGGAGCTTTCGATGATGAGCTAGGGCCATCTACCACTACCACCAATCTTCTGCCAGTCAATCCTTCTTCCACTGTGCCTCCTAACATATTTGTTCCTTCTACTGCTGGAGAACCTACACCGACTGAGGTCGAGCCGAACTCTTCTATTACTCCTCCAGAGGTCGTAGGTCTTGAATAGTTACATATATTTTTTTGTTTCTTTGTCCACTTTCTTCTATATTCAAGAATATTTTAATTAATGAAAATGAACATTTTTTTTTACAATACCTTTGTGTTATAATATTTTGATGCATTGAAATGCAATCTCTTGTTGAAGCTGATCCATTGCCTCAAGGTGTCCCCCTGAGATCTCATATAAGAAATTTATAGAGGAAAGTTCGTCAGCTCAAGAAAAAGTTAGGAAAGATGGAAGACGAACTTAAGAAATCAAAGAAGAACTATGCCGATGTAGCTACCGAGATCAATCATCTATGCCGATCCTCCAAGCAGTTCTTTAGGAAGTACACTGCCAAGAAAAACCATTAGAATGAGGAGCTTTAGGAAGTTAAGAAATGTGATGGTGAAAAGTCCTGGGCATTAACTACAAAAATCAGCTCTCTCGAAGTTGAGCTCAAGGCATCAAAAGCAAAGATCCAATTATTGGAGGGGAGCTCGACATGGTCTACCCGTCAAGAGGAGTATGGTTGGGATTGATCAAAAAGGTTCCCTGATCTTCAACAATAGATACTAGATGCTGAAAAGGCATATGACTCCTATCGAATTAGCTGGTGTAAGCAAATTGACAACTACAGGAAGAAGCTTAGAACAGCAAATGCCAAAGTCATGTGACTCCAAAAATTGCTGGCAGAGAGGATCGAGGTCAATTCAAGCAGAGAATCGAACGAACTCCTTTTCTTATGGAGGACCGTTGAAGATCTATCTAAATCATATGAGAAGAAAAAAGTCGAGCTGCAGTGGCTAAAGATTCAAATGGTTTATCAAGAAATTGCCGTCAAGGATGCTGAGGTCGAATCTATGATTCTTAGGAAGAAGTTGAGAGAGGCGGAGGAGAAGTCGCACAGATGGGAGAGGATGTTGAGGGAGAGCTTGGTGGCGGGCGAAGGCTCGAGGAGGAGATAGAAGGCCTAAAACTCTTCCTTGTAATGGTCAGAGCTGATAGTCCGAAATCCAATTCTGAGTAGGACTTTATTTTTTTTGTAACCGATCTTACTGATCTATGTAGCAACCTTTATTTTTAATGAAATGAAGCTTCTTTCATTTATTTATTTGTGTTTCACCTTAGCTCATCACTTGTCAACTTACTTTACTTTCTCATTGTGTTTGACTTCGGTGTTGTCTCGAAACTATAATTCTTGTTCTATATTTTGGGTATCTATCTTCCTATTTAAGAATTGGAGGCCTTCAATTTCTCGTAGGATCCTTATCCACGTTTGGAACGAGGTCCCACCTCCTTATTCCTAATGTAGTTGGCTAATTTTCTTGTTAGGACGAGTTCATATCCTATTCCTAACAAGATTTGGAATCTCTCTCTTTTTGATTGTCGGATTCTTCGTTGGTCCGGAGGTAGTGGCATTGGAATGCCAAGATGATGTTCTTCTAAGCATCATGGCTCCTCGATTGCATGCTCTTTTAAGAAGAAAAGGGGTGCGGAAGATTCACACTCTTCCTCTAGCACAAATTCTTTTATTGCAGAATTTTGACTCTTACGAGAAATGGCTAGTGTGGGCACGCTAACTGTCTCAATGGCGAGACCTACAAAAAGTCTTGATTGGAGGTAGCTTTGGTGGAGATCCTTCGATGCTCAAGTAAAAATTTTGTTCAATAGAAATGGAGTACATGAGAGGGTAGAATTATCATAGCTGAGGGTCTTGTTGAGATCTCTATTTATAGATAGGGGTCAGATCCATTCATGGGGGCATAATTTATGGGTTGCTCCTATAGGATCGGATGTTAACGTGCAACATTCGTGGCCAATATTCATAAGAGTGGGCAGGTATGGATGCCTTATTCGAATCATGGCCAATTGGAGAAAGCTATTGCTTGATTTTGATAGAGAACTTCGAAATAACTATTAGGATTAGTGGTGCTCCCAAGCCTTGGGAGGCCACTGGAGGAGTTAGGATGTTGGCTCCGAGAGACTAGGACATGTGTGGTCCTAGGGTGATGCGTGCGTGGGCGAGTGACTCCAAACAAAAAATTTCAGGATTGCGCGATTTTGGAAAAATGGGCGTAACTTCCTCAATATAGGTCGGATTGACCCGATTCCAAAAGTCACAGATCAAGGACTCGTAGATCTACAACTTTCTTGTTTGAGTTTCCACAAATAAGCTCTGTGGAGTGAGCGATTCTGGGAGGAAGTGGACGAGGCACTGTGTTTGTGGGGATGTGTGTAACTCGAGGATATGGAAGGTTTATCACCTAAGCCTAAAGGCACAAGCCACCAGCCAAGGATAAAGGACCAAGATAGTTGCAGTTCACCACCAAGGCTTAAAGGAAATTCCACCGGCCAAGGATAAAGAACTGTTTGATTCACCACCAACGACGTTGGATAAAGAATCGAGATAATAATTCAACTCACAAAGAGGAATTTTCATTCATTCAACCAGTCTGATTACAAAATGAGAATATGTCTCATTATATAGATATTAGACTCAGAATTGAAAACAACATGGGAACTACCCAAACATTAAAGACTAAACAAAACTGAAATAGCATTAAAGGTCTAGGAACTAGGGAATGCAATAAATGACATGGGGACTAGGAGTCTTATCTCTTCAGCCTTCAAAATTCGTCCACCAACAATAACTAGCAAATATCTACTTCCAAAGAGCATTAAATCACTATGGAACTTATCCTGAATAACTCCCCTTTGATATATCATCGATCAGCAACGAATTTTGATATTGGTATCATCATTCCTTAACCCATCGAAGCAAGTTGTAACCGAAGTTAGTCTTGGCATGAATAAGTACCGATAGTGTTTGTTTTGCCGAAGGAATCTGCTCAGGACTTAAGGATTGATCAGTAGTCTCGGATGCTCCCGCATCAGTTTCAGTCCATGTATATCCTATATATACATGTATATTGTAAATCCTAGAGAATACATTGTTGCCATTTTCACCCACATCTCTTCCTCCTTTCTCTGGTACCTTCACATGCCAAGGTGCCCTAAGGGGCGCACCTCCTTTAAGCTTGGAGGCGCACCCACAATTCCTTTAGCCTCAACAACATCAAGAATATGCATCATTTGGTATCAGAGCAAGATTGATGAGGAGGCATGAAGATCAAGATCCAGCACAGGTATGGGATTTAGATTCCACAGAAGAACACAATCATATACATGGTTCGGCCTAAGTGCCTACATCCATGAGACATGCAATGCTTCACTACTGAGAAAGAACAATAGAGGAGATATAATCTTAACTCACCAATCCTCTCTCAGGATCCAGAAGTGCTCACCCATACAATGCTCTCAAAGTAATCCCAAGAAGACCCCCCTCATAGATCTACCAATCCAAGGCCCTCGACATCCTTGGACACTCTATGATTCTCTCAGCCTCTACATTAAGCCCAGCCTCTGTCCCTAGGCAACCCCATCGTTCTAGGATACTCCTAACTTTCTTGATGCTCCTTGGTGCTCCTTGAGACCCCTGTTTCTCCATGAGACCTAGTACTTAATCTCCCTGAGAAGCCCCTAGCATACTATGCTAAGATACTCTCCTCGACTGCTGCACCGTCGAGCCTCTCTCAACCTTCCGTGCCTCCAGAAAGGTGCTACTGCAGCACTCTAGCACTTCCTACCTTGTCTCTACGCCACCTAAGAGGTTTTTTTGAGACTCCTTTCTTATTAGGTCATTTGGTCTTCTTATAAGCCCTGATCAATCCAATAGCCTTCCGATCAGCTCCTGCATGCTCTCATGGCTACTAGATAGCACAACAGCTCCATAGATCCCGTGACTAGATCTGGTCCATGAGTCAAGGGCTGTAGACCCCATGAAAAGACTTTCACATGCATGCTCGTGCGTGCTGTTTATCCATGCTGTTCATCTTCATCGAGCTGGCTCGGTCCACAGTCGGGCCATCTCGATTGTGTCACATCCGAGCATAGCTTTCTGTCTGCCTGAGAGAGCTGGCTTAGATCCACCTCGAGCTGCCTCAATCTCACCTCGAGCTAGCTCGGCTACGTATCAAAGCCAGCCCAACTGTACTGGCTGATCCTTTTCTCGTGGCTTCTGAATGTCATTCTTGACTTATTATGGATCAAATCTCGAGGTGCAATATTCCAACATTCTCCACTTTGACTCGATCTTCGGATCCATCTCAAATCTGAGAGTTTCTTATATGATACTACCCCCCTCATCCCGGGGCTATAACCTGCTGCTCATGGATCGACAAACATGTGAGTCAAGACAGGCCGCTCGATCCCAAATTGAGTCTCGTCCCTAATCCATCTCCACCTAGAGCTCCACCTTACACTGAGCTCCATCTAGCTTCTTCTTGAACATAAGAGCATCCACCTTGATTGTGCCCTACTTCTAACTTGATGACCACCACAGCAACATCTGGTACAATTTGACTCCTCCTAGCTCTGATACCACTATTGGGGTAGATCCACAACTGTGAAACATGGATCACCTGCCAAGATCACCTATAAAGGATATGGCACAACATGTTGCTATGGAAAGAAGAAGAAGACAAACGAACACAACCATATATGTGGTTCGATCCAAGTATTTACATCCACGGGACATACAGTGCTTCACTACCGAGAAAGAATAATTGAGGAGATACAATCTCAACTCACCAACCCTCTCTTAGGATCCAGAAGCACTCACCCATACAATGCTTTCAAAGTAATCCCAAGAAGACCTCCCTCATAGATCTACCAGTCCAGGGCCCTCAACATCCCTGGATACTCTATGATGCCCTCAGCCTCTACATTAAGCTCCCCCCTCTGTCCCTAGGCAACCCCATCGTTCTAGGACACTCCCGACTTCTTTGATGCTCTTGGCGCTCCATAAGACCCCTGGCTCTTCCTAAGACCTGATGCTTGATCTCCTTGAGAAGCCCCTAGCACACTATGCTGAGATACTCTCTCGACTGCTGCACCGTCGAGCCTTTTTCAGCCCTCCATGCCTCCAGGGAAGTGCTACTACAGCACTCCAGCACTCTCTACCTTATCTCCATGCCGTCTAAGAGGTTTTCTTGAGACTCCTTTCTTCTTAGGTTGTCTGATCTTCTTATAAGTTCTGATCAATCCAATAGCCATCTGATCAGCTCCCGCATGCTCTCTTGGCCGCTAGATAGCACAATAGCTCCATAGACCCTGTGACTAGACCTGGTCCATTTGTCAAGGACTACAGACCTCATGAAAAGACTTTCACATGCATGCCCATGCACGTTGTTCATCCATGTTGTTCACCTTTGTCGAGTCGGCTCGATCCACAGTCGGGCTGACTCGACTGTGTCTTACCCAAGCACAACTTTCTGTCCACTTAAGAGAGCTGGCTCAAATTCATTTCGAGCCACTCGATCTCACCCCGAGCCAGCTCGACTGTGTATCCGAGCCAACTTGACTGTATTAGCTAATTCTTTTCTCATGGCTTCTGAATGTCGTTCTTGGCTTATTATGGATCGAATCTCAAGGTGCAAGATTCCAACATTCTCCACCTCGACTCAATCTTCGGCTCCACCTCAAATCTGAGAGCTTCCTATATGATACCGCCCTCATATCCTGGGGCTACCACCTGCTGCTCATGGATCAACAAACTTGGTCGGCTGGCGTCCATGGAGATAGGTGGCTGGTGGTCTGGTTTGATTTTGGATGGGATAAAGATCGAAGGAGCTACAGCGGTGGTTGGATGGTGGCAGCGCCAAGATCTAGTGCTGGCGACACCCAGGCATGGCTGGTGGCTGGCGATCGACTATTCTTTGGTTTGGCCAAAATAAAGAGGAAGGCGCCATGGTGGAGATCTGATGGTGGCGGTGCACGGATCCGGCGATCGTGTGCAGGCAGAGCTCGGCTGGCAACAGTGAGTGATCAGTTGATGCATCAACTAGCATCACCTCACTCTAATACCAATTGATGTTCCATGATATCGCTCGAACGCCAATCATCCTTGGCATCATAAGCCCCGATACAAAGTTGCGGAAGTCCTTGATCTTTAGCATGGACCTAAAGGAACCTGTGACGTTCTCTATGGGCAGCAAACCATCGATTCTCCACCTGGATCTGTGATGGGGTGCCTCCCTCATTGGGCTTGAGGGAGATGCCCCCCTTCTCTAGGCCATCTTCAAGAACCCTAGGGCAGCAACTCTAGAAAGAAGAGAAGAAGAGAGTTGAGAAAGAAAAGGTCTGTATTCCACAGCATTCTGAAATCCTAATACAACCTATGTATTTATACATAGCCATTAGGCTCGACCAAAGAACTTTCCGACTAACCCAATACATGAAAGCACTCACCGAGCCCATGTACATGTCTCTCATGCTCTCATCCTCTAGATCTAGACCCCATCCATACATGAATTAGCCCCCTTAAGACCTCTCAAATCAGGCCTTAAGACACCTAGGATCAACCCAAACCCTAGCCCAAAACAGACCCTCGTATAACTCTGCCTGCGCATTGAGCCGGCTCAGTCTAAGCACTAAGCCGACTAAATTCCACTAGGTCGGCTCAGTCTGAAACTGAGCCGGCCCAGTTCTGCGGCATGCAACAGTTCTAAACACGTAGCTCTCTATTTTGCCTGTGCTCTAAGACTTAGCCAACCCAATTTTGGACTGAGCCAGCTAACCGATAGAAAATCCTTTTTCTACAGTCTTGATTCTTCGGCTTTGGTTCCTTGCTTCACCTTGTGTCCCAGATCTCCGAAGCACCAACCAAGCCCCTAGAATCTCCGGAGCCATCATCGTGAATCCTCCCATGGCCTCCCAAGTCTTGGAAGCATCATAAATTCTCACAATCTCCACCTTGGTGCCCCAAGCCTTAGCAAACCCCTCGGCAATGACCTCCTACACGTTCCCGCTGTTCTTGTGCACTCAACAGCACCTGTGCAAACATCGCCTCTACCAATCCTCTTCAGCTATTGTGCACCCTTGAGGCCTTTGGGATGACCGCCTCCATCGCTGAAGACCTATGCTTGCTTCTTAGCACCATCCTAAAATTGTAGGATCCCTTCTGCTTAGCAGCTGCATCACTTTCTCTAGACTTTTTTGAAGAACCTATAGCATTTTTGTGCTAGCACATGTTGTACCACTTGACACGATCTCCTCAGATCTATGCCGCTCCATCAGGAACTATGCATCATCGGCACTCTAAGCTCATGTCAAATTTTCTCTCCACTTGTGAAGCCACCGTTGCGGAGCTCCACCTATATCCGATGTCCATCTGATGCCATAGAAGTCGACTCTATCATCGAGTCCCTCGAGGCCAACCATCCAATGCTGCACTATTGGACCTACCGCTGCACCTCGAACACCGTCACTGCCCTTTTGAACCCTCCGCACTTCGTGGATCTCTTTGAAGCTGTCTCGGATACCTCTGCAACCCGCGGACACCTTCAAAACCTAAGAGCTTATCCAACTCTTCTAAATCCAGCGACTAAACCCTAGAGAATTTCATCCTAGTCCTTCTCTTCTGCCCCTACACCAGCCATCACTTCAATTACACTCGAAGATCCATCCTCCACCTGAACTACCACTCTTCCTGGAGCCCCTACAAAAAAAACCTGATCAATGATACTCCCAACTGCCTGAGACCTCCTAGCGCTCCCTGAGACCTCCTGGCTCTCCCTGAGACCTGCTCTTGATCTCCCTGAGAAGCTCCTAACACCATCTGCTGAGATACACTACTCGACTGTTGTACCGTCGAGCCTCTCTCAGCCCCTGTGCCTCCTGGGTAGCACTCCTGCAGCACTCCAACGTTCCCTGACTCATCTCTACGCTGCTCTACAGCCGCCTAACATGTTGGGCCTCCATGGATCATCCATCTCCATCACTCCTAAGGCTTCGCAAATCAATACTCTGGTCGAACCACTGAATATCTCTGACTACTTTTCACCTTCCAGAAAATACGCTTCTTCAGCCTTCACCATTATCCCTTGGAAAATCTCTTCAATAGCCCTACACTGCCCATCTTTCTAAAGAACCCTGATGCTCTCTACTGGGATACCTCCCCCAGCTACCACATTACCAAGCCTCTCTCTGCCTTGCATTTTCAGAGAATAGCTACTGCAGCATTCCAGGGCTCCCTGCCTATCACATAACCGTCATACACTCCAGCCTTTCCATCAAGATCGATCAGCAAATCATGCACCAAATCCTGCCACCCCAAGAAAATCCCTTTCAGTTAATCCTCTTAACCTCCACCTTCAACCAGCTTCTCCTGGTTGGCCCAACCACAGCAATAACAAAGATAGATTTGAGACATACCGCAGAGTCCTTGTGCAGATTTTTAATTTCACCTTATACGACTTCTCTTTTCCTTTCATGCACCATCAGGCTCTGAAACTTGGCTTTAATACCAATTGTTGGTGGATCAACTGGCATCACCTCATTTTGATACCAATTGATGTTCTATGATATTGCTCGAATGCCAATCATCCTTAGCAACATAAAATTTGATACCATGCTGTGGAAGCCCCTGATCTTTAACACGGACCTGAAGAAACCTGTGACGTTCTCTATTGGCAGCAAACCATCGATCCTCCACCTGGATCTGTGATGGGATGCCTCCCTCCTTGGGCTTGAGAGAGATGCCCCCTTCTCTAGGCCTTCTTCAAGAACCCTAAGGTGGCAACTCTAGAGAGAAGAGAAGAAGAGAGTTGAGGAAGAAAAAGTCTGTATTCCACAGCATTCTGAAATCCTAATACATCCTATGTATTTATACACATAGCCATTAGGCTCGACCAAAAAACTTTTCGGCTAACCCAATACATGAAAGCACTCACCGAGCCCATGTACACCCATGTCTCCCATGCTCTCATCCTCTAGATCTAGACCCCATCCATACATGAATTAGCCCCCTTAAGACCTCTCAAACCAGGCCTTAAGACCCCTAAGATCAACCCAGACCCTAGCCCAAAACAGACTCTCGCATAACTGTGCCCGCGCACTGAGCTGGCTCAGTGCTTATTGAGCCAGTTCAGTCTAAGCACTGAGCGGGCTAAGTTCCACTAGGTCGGCTCAGTCTGAAACTGAGTCGGCCCAGTTCTGTGCCATGCCAGCAGTTCCGAACGTGCAGCTCTCTATTTTTTCTGTGCTTTAAGACTTAACCGACCCAATTTTGGACTGCACCGACTAACCTATAGAAAATTCCTTTTCTACAATCTTGATTCTTTGGCTTTGGTTCCTTGCTTCATCTTGTGTCACAAGTCTTCGAAGCACCAACCAAGCCCCTAGAATCCCCGAAGCCATCATCGTGACTACTCCCGTGGCCTCCCAAGTCTTGGAAGCACCACAAATCCTCATAATCTCAACCTTGGTGCCCCAAGCCTTAGCAAACCCCTCGGCAATGACCTCATGCACGTTCTCGCTGTTCCTGTGCACTCGATAACACATGTGCAAACATCGCCTCCGCCAATCCTCTTCAGCTATTGTGCACCCTCGAGGCCTTTGGGTTGACTGCCTCCATCGCTAAAGACCTGTGCTTGCTTCTCGGCACCATTCTAGAATTGTAGGATCTTCCTTCTGCTTACCAGCTGCATCACTTTCTCTGGACTTTCTTGGAGAACCTACAGCATTTCTGCACTAGCACATGCTGTACCACCTGACACGATCTCCTTCGAAGCTACTGTCCACCTACACATGTCGCTCTACCTAGAATTATGCATCACCGATGCTCTGAACTCATGTTAAATTTCTCTCCACTTGTGATGCCACCGTTGTGGAGCTCCACCTATATCTGAAGTCCACTTGATGCCGCAGAAGTTGACTCTATCATCGAGTCCCTCGAGACCAACCACCCAATGCTGCACTGCTGGGCCTGCTATTGCACCGTCACTGCCCCTTCAAACCCTCCATACTTCGTGGATCTCTTCGAAGCTATCTCGGATACCTCTACAATCCATAGGGCACCTCTGAAACCCAAGAGCTCATCCAACTCTTCTGAATCCAGTGACTAAATCCTAGGAAATTCCACCAAAGTCCTTCTATTCTGCCCCTACACCAGCCAACACTCTAATTATGCCCGAAGATCCATCCTCCACTTGAACCGCCACTCTCCCTAGTGCCCCTATAGAAGAAACCTGATCAATGATACTCCCAGCTGCCTGAGACCTCCTGACGCTCTTTGAGACCTCTTGGCTCTCCTTGAGACCTGCTCTCAATCTCCCTAAGAAGTCCCTAACACCATCTACTGAGATACACTCCTCGACTGTTGTACCGCTGAGCCTCTCTTAGCCTCTATGCCTCCAGGGTAGCACTCCTACAGCACTCCAGCGCTCTCTGACTCATCTCTACACCACTCTACAACCGTCCAATCCTAACCTATTGGACCTCCATGGATCATCCATCTCCATCACTCCCAAGGCTTTATAAATCCATGCTCTGGTCGAATCGCTGAATACATCTCTGACTACTTTTTACCTTTCAGACATCGAATAATATATAGTCGCTTCTTCAGCCTTCCTTCAAACATTACCCCTTGGAAAACCTCTCTTCAGTAGTCCTACACTGCCCATCTTCCTACAGAACCCTGATGCTCTCTGTTGAGATACTTCTCTCGGTACTGCATTGCCAAGCCTCTCTCAGCCCTGCATCTTTAAGGAAGCGCTACTGCAGCACCCCAGTGCTCCCTGCCTGTCACATAACCATCATACACCTAGGCCTTTCCATCAAGACCGATCAATAAATCGCGCACCAAATCTTGCCACCCTAAGAAAATCCCCTCCCGTTAATCCTTTTAACCTCCACCTTCAACCCGCTGCTCTCGGTTGGCCAAACCACAGCAATAACAAAGATAGATTTGAGACATACCGTAGAATCCTTGTGCAGATTTCTAATTTCACCTTATACGACTTCTCCTTTCCTTTCATGCACCATCAGGCTCTGAAACTTGGCTCTGATATCTATTGTTGGTGGATCAACTGGCATCTCACTCTGATATTAATTGATGTTCTATGCTCGAATGCCAATCATTCTTAGCATCAAAAAATTCAATACCATATTGCAGAAGCCCCTGATCTTTAGCACGGACCTAAAGAAACCTATGACATTCCCTATGGGCAGCAAACCATCGATCCTCCACCTAGATTTGTGATGGGGTGCATCCCTCCTTGGGCTTGAGGGCGATGCCCCCCTTCTCTAGGCCTTCTTCAAGAACCCTAGGGTGGCAACTCTAGAGAGAAGAGAAGAAGAGAGTCGAAGAAGAAAAGGTCTGTATTCTACAACATTCTAAAATCCTAATACAACCTATGTATTTATACATAGCCATTAGGCTCGTCCAAAAAACTTTCCGACTAATCCAATACATGAAAGCACTCACCGAGCCCATGTACACCCATGTCTCCCATGCTCTCATCCTCTAGATCTAGACCCCATCCATACATAAATTAGCCCCCTTAAGATCTCTCAAATCAAGCCTTAAGACCCCTAGGATCAATCCAGACCCTAGCCCAAAATAGACGCTCGCATAACTCTACCTACGCACTGAGCCGGCTCAGTCTAAGCACTGAGCCAGCTAAGTTTCTCTAGGTCGGCTCAGTCTGAAACTGAGTAGGCCCGGTTCTGTGCCATGCCAGTAGTCCCGAACGCGTAGCTCTCTATTTTGCCTGTGCTCTAAGACTTAGCCGATCCAATTTTGGACTGAGTCGGCTAACCTACAAAAAATCCTTTTTCTATAGTTATGATTCTTCGACTTTGGTTCCTTGCTTCACCTTGTGTCCCGGATCTTCGAAGCACCAACCAAGCCCCTAGAATCCTTGGAACCATCATCGTGACTCCTCCCGCGGCCTTCCAAATC
The DNA here is from genome assembly GCA_006176705.1 of Cocos nucifera. NCBI lineage: Eukaryota > Viridiplantae > Streptophyta > Magnoliopsida > Arecales > Arecaceae > Cocos > Cocos nucifera. Next base: position 696,552 of record QRFJ01000399.1, read on the forward strand.
TTGGAAGCACCATAAATCCTCACAATCTCCACCTTGGTGCCCCAAGCCTTAGCAAACCCCTCAGCAATGACCTCCTACATGTTTCCGCTGTTCCTGTGCACTCGATAGCACTTATGCAAACATCGCCTCCATCAATCCTCTTCAGCTATTGTGCACCCTTGAGGCCTTTGGGATGATCGCCTCCATCGCTGAAGACCTATGCTTGCTTCTCGGCACCATCTTGGAATTGTAGGATCCCTTCTACTTAGCAGCTGCATCACTTTCTTTAGACTTTTCTGGAGAACCTATAGCATTTCTGCACTAGCACATGCTGTACCACCTAACACGATCTCCTCAGAGCTATGCTTGTCCACCTGCACATGCCGCTCCACCTGGAACTATGCATCACTGGCACTCTAAACTCATGTCAAATAGTTTTCTCCACTTATGAAGCCACCATTGCGAAGCTCCACCTATATCCGAAGTCCACATGATGCCGTAGAAGTCAACTCTATCATCGAGTCCCTCGAGGCCAACCATCCAACATGCTGCACTGCTGGGCCTATCGCTGCACCTCGAACACCATCACTGTCCCTTCGAACCCTTCGCACTCCGTGGATCTCTTCGAAGCTATCTTGGATACCTTCGTAACCCGCGGGCACCTCCAAAATCCAAGAGCTCAGCCAACTCTTCTGAATCTAGCTACTAAATCCTAGGGAAATTCCACTCCTAGTCCTTCTCTTCTGCTCCTACACCAGCCATCACTTCAATTACACCCGAAGATCCATCCTCCACCTGAACCACGATTCTTCCGATGCCCCTGTAGAAGAAACCTGATCAATGATACTCCCGACTGCCTGAGACCTCCTAGCACTCCCTGAGAGCTCCTGGCTCTCCCTGAGACCTACTCTCGATCTTCCTGAGAAGGCCCTAACACCATCTACTGAGATACACTCCTCGACTACTATACCGTCGAGCCTCTCTCAGCCCCTGTGCCTCTAGGGTAGTGCTCCTGCAGCACTCCAGCGCTCCCTGACTCGTCTCTACACCGTTCTACAGCCATCCAACCCTAACATGCTGGACCTCCATGGATCATCCATCTCCATCACTCCCAAGGCTTCGCAAATTCATGCCCTGGTCGAACCGCTGAATACATCTATGACTATTTTTCACCTTCCAGACATCGAAGGACGTATAGTTGTTTCTTCAGCCTTCATTCGACCATTACCCCTTGGGAAACCTCTCTTCAACAGTCCTACACTGCCCATCCTCCTAGAGAACCCTGATGCTCTCTACTGGGATACCTCTCCTCGGCTACTACATTGCCGAGCCACTCTCAGCCCTGCATCTTCAGGGAAGCGCTACTGCAATACTCCAGTGCTCTCTGCCTGTCACATAACCAACATACACCCCGGCCTTTCCATCAGGACCAATCAGCAAATCATGCACCAAATCCTACCACCTCAAGAAATTTTTTTCTCGTTAATCCTCTTAATCTCCACCTTCAATCTGCTACTCCCAGTTGGCCAAACCATAGCAATAACAAAGATAGATTTGAGACATACCGTAGAATCCTTGTGCAGATTTCTAATTTTACCTTATACGACTTCTCCTTTCCTTTCATGCACCATCAGGCTCTGAAACTTGGCTCTGATACCAATTATTGGTGGATTAATTGGCATCACCTAACTCTGATACCAATTGATATTACTCGAATGCCAATCATCCTTGGCATCATAAAATCCAATACGATGTTGCAGAAGCTCCTAATCTTTAGCACGGACCTGAAGAAACCTATGACGTTCTCTATGGGCAGCAAACCATCGATCCTCCACCTGGATCTGTGATGGGGTGCCTCCCTCCTTGGGCTTGAAAGAGATGCCCCCCTTCTCTAGGCCTTCTTCAAGAACCCTAGGGTGGCAACTATAGAGAGAAGAGAAGAAGAGAGTTGAGAAAGAAAATGTCTATATTCCATAGCATTCTAAAATCCTAATACAAGCTATATACTTATACATAGCCATTAAGCCCAACCAAAAAACATCCCAGCTAACCCAATACATGAAAGCACTCACTGAGCCCATGTACACTCTTGTCTCCCATACTCTCATCCTCTAGATCTAGACCCATCCATACATGAATTAGCCCTCTTAAGATCTCTCAAACCAGACCTTAAGACCCCTAGGATCAACCCAGACCCTAGCCCAAAATAGACCCTCGCGTAACTTTACCCGTGCACTGAGCCAGCCCAGTCTTAGCATTGAGCCAACTAAGTTCCACTGGGTCGGCTCCATCTAAAATTGAGCCAACCCAGTTCTGTGCCATGCCAGCAGTCCCGAACATGCAGCTCTCTATATTACCTTTCCTCTGAGACTTAGCCGACCAAGTTTTGGACTGAGTCGGCTAACCTACAAAAAAGCCTTTTTCTATGGTCTTGATTTTCCAACATTGGTTCTTTGCTTAACCTTGTGTCTCATGTTTACAAAGCACCAACCAAGCTCCTAGAATCTCCAGAGCCATCATCGTGACTCCACCCATGGCCTTCCAAGGCTTGGAAGCACCACAAATCCTCACACAATCATGGCAGCAGGTTCTATTTTTTTTGAATGAGAGGAGGAGCCAAGGGAAGAAAGCCTGGAAGGTTTCGGGATAGAGAAAAAAAATATAAGAAAAAACAAAGGGTTTTGGGTCTTTTATTTTTTATTTTCTCTTTATTGTTCGTGATTGTTCTTATGGATGCAGCTTCGCATGGTGTTAAAAGTAAAAATATGCGAAGACTGGGTTGCTGGTGATGTTTTATCTAGCCTATCAAAGGAGAGATACTCAAGGGCTTGGGGTCGAGGTGGAGCTGAAGAAGCACTATTCAGTCTAGTGGAAGACTGTGAATAGTAGTTGGGATGCATTCAGCGGTGCAACCAATTAAAGCCTTGAAGATGATGGAGATGGATGATCCATGGAGGTCCAATAGGTTAAGATTGGATGGTTGTAGAGCAGCACAGAGATCAGGCAGGGAGCACTGGAGTACTATAGTAGCGCTATCCTGAAGGCACAGGGGCTGAGAAAGGCTCAATGATGCAATAGCCGAGGAGGGTATCTCAGTAGAGAGTGTTTGGTGCTTCTCAGGAAGAGCAGGAGCAGGTCTCAAGGAGAACTAGGAGGTCTCAGAGAGCACCAGAAGATCTTTAGCAGCCAGGAGTATCATGGATTAGGTTTCTTCTATAGGAGCACCAGGAAGAGTCATGGTTCAGATGGAGGATGTTCCTCTGGACGCAATTGAAGCGATGGTTGGTGCTAGGGGCAGAAGAGGAGAAGTGCTAGGATGGAATTTCTTAGGGTTAGTCACTAGATTTAGAGGAGTTGGATGAGCTCCTGGAGGTTTCGGAGGTGCCCACGGGTTGCGGAGGTATTCGAGATAGCTTCGGAGAGGTCCACAAAGTGAGGAGAGGTCGGTATTGTAGCTAAGGAGGCAAGGTGGTTTCGATGGGATGGTGTCAGCTCTGGAGGTAGCAGAATGGTGCAGACGGTTCACATCAGATTTGCCAAGGCTTGGGGGCACCAAGATGGAGATTGTTAGGATTAGTGGTGCTTCCAAGCCTTGGGAAGCCACTGAAGAATCTAGGATATTGGTTTCGAGAGACTAGGATATGTATAGTCCAAGGGCTAAGACCAGGTTTGGTCCTAGGATGGAGGTTCAGCCCTCCACGATCATGAGACCCTAGTTTGGATCTAATGGGGGGCTACTCAGATTTTGGACCAGGTTTGGGTCCATGGGATTGAGTGCATGGTTAGACCATAGGTGTACATGGATTTGGATGAGTGCATTCGGACTGGGTTAGCCCAGGGAGTTTTTTACAGGTTAGGGTTTCGGTCCATGTATAGGTATACATACATGTATATTATAAATCCTAGAGAATAGAGATCATTGTAGCCATTTTCTCCCACATCTCTTCCTCCTCTCTCCGGTATCTTCATACGCCAAGGTGCCCTAAGGGGCGTGCCTCCAAGCTTGACGGAAGGAGGCGCGCCCCACTATTCCTTCAGCCTCAACAACATCAAGAGATCTTGCACATCAATAACTGAGATTGCCAACTAAAATAGAGAGCCGAGGCAGGGTCGGCAATCATCCAAAGATGGGTCAGAAGTGACACATAGAATGGTCGGATGTCTTCTGAAGATGGATTTGTGATTTGCTAGAGAGGAATAAATCATTCAATTTATGATGGGTGATTGGATAAGGACAGATTAAACTCTGATGAAGGATCAGTGGAGGATGGTAACTATCTGATGGTATTGATAATTGAGGTGTCAGCAATCAGCAGCAGAGATTAATAACTGATGATGGGATGGCGAGATCCGACGATGGGTCAACAATGGTTCGATGGTGCATCAGTGACTAGTTGGTTCAAGAGGCAATAAGGTGTCGGCGGATAATGAAGAGGGTCGATAATTGAGGATAGGTCAGTGGATGTCGATGATGGATCGATTGGCATCGAACATCAACTGCCGGCATGTAGCTATCTGGGGTGGTGACTGTCGTTCAAGCTAATCAATGGGAGGTCAGATGCCGATGATTGATTGGTGGAAGATATTTCAGAGCATCACGAAGCTTTTGCATGAAATTTACATTTGAAACCTCTAGGTCTTCGGTAAGAACAATTTTACCCCCAACATTTACGAAAGATGCAACTTAGTAACTTGAAATCATTTAATCAATGCGACTCATATAAAACTTTTTGTACTTACTAGTTGTATATTAGTTCCTAAAAGTACAAAGGAAGATTACATTACTAACATTTATTGAGCAACAATTAATAGCAATCTAGCCTCTTGTTACGTTCAAGACTTCCCATTGTTAGAAATTTGAATAATTTCTATTGTTTTCTATTTAGAGCTTCTTGGTTCTTAGATATTTTGTGCTAACTATTTTTTGATGCACAGCTAAGTTAAATTAGTCAACTAGCTATTAAGACTTTTTCTATCAAATAATTTTATAGATAATTATAGTAATCAAATGGTATGCCGAGGGTTTCGAATGAAATTTCGGACCGCATTCTCCTTATTTTATTCTTTCTACATGGAAGAACTAAGAAAAAATGCTGCCAAAATTTCTTTCGATCTCTATTGCGTATCGTTTGATTACTGTAATGAATCTGTCTAATGCAATTCCTGAATGAGATAGAATCTATCTTTATCTATTAGTTGGTGATAGGATGCATTTATTATATATCTAAAAATAATATTTAA
>QRFJ01000399.1:706771-798675 GCA_006176705.1 Cocos nucifera
AGATAGAAGAACTTAATCACATAGATAACAGCACCGAGAGGTTCATTTTTAGTTCTGATGGATGGCCACCATATGCTGCTAGGTGTCACTGGTGGTTTTGAGAGCAATTGTAATAATTTAGATGATCAATCATACTAGTTGTCTGAATCAAAAAAGTTATGATCCATTGGAAGGTGTTTTAATGATGTCGATGATAGAGATCGCAACATATCTCATTACGATACAGAACTGAACCTAACTGGGTCACACAAACAAGGATTTTGATCTGGATATCATCAATTGGACTAATCCAGTTCAATTGATTTGAATTAGATTCAATTAGGTTCAAGAAAATTATGCTAGCACACGATTGAGCGTAATGTTCTCCTTTAATTATCATTAAAGTTTGTCTCGACTGAGCCAAATGTGTCTGGGCTCACTCAAGTATCTTTACTTGGTCTGACTGGAGCTTGTCCAAGTCAGAAAAGGGTTGTCATAATTTATGAGATGAATTTGAGACAACATCTGCCATTTTTCGTCACCTGCTAAATTCTATTTCGGACATTTGGTCAAACATTGACCTTTGACACTTAGACATCTGCCCATATGTCAAGCCATCATAGGAGAGAGTTCTTGGACCAGTCCACCTGCTAAAAAGCAGATGGATAAGAGGTGCACGCCTAGGGAGGCATGCGCCCATGGATAAAGCATCTGGAGTCCCATCTATATGGGACTCCAGTTGCTTCGGGGAGTCTACTTGGATGGCGCCTAGAAGACTGCTTTGACCCAGTCTTGGCACCATCTAAGGATCATTCAGAGGGACTCTCATGTGATTAGATCAAATAATGTCATCCCACCAATCAGATTTAGATCTAATTGCATAGAAAGCTATGATTGGTCGGGATGATGTGGCACTGCATGGCGCAACAGGATCTATAAAAATCCTATCTGCGCCAAGACCAAAGAGGTTTGACCCATTGCCCATGCCACAAGGCTACCCCTCTTCCTCCTCCATGCCACCTTCAGGTGTTCTCTCTTCTATCCATGCCCAAGAATTTTTGGGCACAAGTTTGGTGCGATCCAAGCAAGAGAAAGGCGACAGAAAATAGAAGGCAGCACTGTTGCAAGAGAAAACTCACATCTTCAAAAGAAGTTTTGAAGATCTTCAAAATTAGATCCAGATCTAATTTTTGGAAAAGTGATAAAGAAGGACAAAATCTTCAGATCCTACCTGAGTGGATACCGGTAGAGGCCAGGCACTTGTGTGGCTAGATCCAGAACCTCAGGCAGATATAAGGATCATCATAGGATAATCAGATTACCCAGCAATAAGATAAAATTAAATTAAATTAAATTTATTTTTTATTTTATTTTTTTATTAAATCAATAATATCATATCTAAAAAGTCTCAGATCTAATTTGAATTCAAGAGAAAATTTTTTGAAATATCTCTCTTGATCCAATCAGATCTGAATGAATCTGATCTAAAAAACTAGTTTTTTTCTTCAACTGGTATCAGAGCCGGATGGCATTTTCTATTAGATCTGATTTTATTTTAATTTTGATCTAATAATTTGATGATTTCAGATATCATATTAGATGTGATTAGATCTAAAATCAAAAATTAAAAAAATTAAATAATTTAGATCTAAGTTGTACAAGATGCATGACTAGTTGTAGAATAGAATTATTCTATATATAATCTAGCACGATCATGATTTAATTTGATTAGTTATGATTTTTAGATCTATTTATTTACTATTTTTTAATATTATAAATATTATAATAAGATCTAAAAAATAAAAAATAAAGTTATTTAGTTTTTGTTCATATGAGATATGATGAATGCATGTTTAGACTAGTTGTAGAATAGTTCTACATAATTATCTAGAATAGATTTTAATTTGATATGATCAATTTAAATTTAATTTTTTAGATGATTATGAGATAATTTAAATCTAAAAATATGAATGATATGATACATGAAGATGTATGCAAAACATGTTTATAGTTAGATCAATTTTTATATATATGAGATATATGATGTAGATCTAGCTAGTTTTGTAGTTTTCATATTTCTTGATTAAGGCATTCTCCTTGGCCGTCCAGTCATAAGAATAAAGTAAGGTTTAAATGCCCTTTTTTTTCATTTGATGGGGTATTCTTATGATGTGTAGGGGTGCTGCACATTCGTTCTTAATCAAAAATCTAAAACTTATTTTATGCAAAACCCTTAGATCCTGAAATCCTAGAATTTTATTTACAATGTTTTATTTGTGAACTCTAAATTTAATTAAGAATTAAGATTTTGAAATATGTTAAGTCTAAAATTAAGAATTTTGAAATTTAATACATATTCATAAAATTAGATTCGGGCTTGGGTTGCCCAATTAGGTCTAGCGGTTGTCAAACCGAATCAAGAGTTGGTTAGATGGGATCAAGAGTGCTTAAATTGACTAGTCTAATAGGATCAATCATGAATCCTAAGAACTTTTCTGAGGTTACTCCAAAAGCACATTTGATTGGTTTCAGCTTCATCTTATACCTCCAGAGGGTGCTGAAGGTTTCTTCAAGATTGGCAATGTGATTTGATGCAGATCGGCTTTTAACAGGCATATTATCTACACAAACCTCCATATTGTGGTCGATTTGCTCATTGAAGATCTTATTTATTAGATGTTGATAAATAGCACCCACGTTCTTTAATCTAAATGGCATAATCCTATAACAATAAAGACCACGGTTAGTAATAAAAGTAGTTTTCTCTTTATCTTTTGATGCCATCTGGATTTGATTGTAGTCGGAGTAGGCATCCATGAAAGTGAGGAGCTCATGGCCTAAGGTCGCATCCATCAGTTGGTTAATTCTTGGTAAGGGGTAGCTATCCTTTGGGAAGGCTTTGTTCAGGTCCGTGAACTCTATGCACATCCTCCATTTTCTATTTACTTTTTTGACGAGGACGATGTAGGCGATCCAGTCTAAGTAGGATACTTTACCGATAAACTTGGCTTTGAAGAATTTGCCAACCTTGTCCACAATGGCTTTTTGCCACTTTGGTGCAAAGCTGCGCTTTTTTAATTTTATCGATCAATGTTTAAGATCTATAACTAGATGATGTTCCATTACCTCTACATCAATCTCGGACATATCCGCAGGTACTCAAGTGAAGATATCAACCTTTTTTTACAAAAATGCAACAAGCTGCCTCCTGACCTCTTCCCCTAGGTTAGAGCTAATTTGTATAGTGTGGTCTTCATGTCCATTATTTAATGGAACCTCTACTAGGTCCTCGATTGGTTCTCCTTGTTCTTTCCTCAAATCATCATGAGCGTTGATAAATACCATAAATTCATAAAAAAAGTATTAATTTAATAATTAATTTATTTTAATTTTTTAAAATTAATAATTAATTTATATATTTTTAAGAAATTAATATTTTTATTAATTAAAAAATTAATTAAAAAATAATAAAAATAATAAAATAAAATATTATTATCAGTAAAAAGATTTTATTTTTTTGATCAGAATGAAATAAATTTAGAGTAAAATAGAGTTAAAATGGACCAGATATAAATTTTTAAAAAAAATTAAAAAAAATAAAATGGCTCAGCCAGCTCGTGCAACTAAGCTGGCGCGCCTAGCCAAGCCATCGCATTTGGCTCAACCGGTGTATCCCAGCTCAGCCGATGCACCATTCAAGCGAGCTTAGCTAGATAAGCCAACTAGCCGGTCCACGATCCAGGCATGGACCGCTAGCTCAGTAGAAGGCAGCGAATCACACGTTGCCACATGGTGGACCAAGACTGCTAAAAAATTTATAGAAAATTCATCTTGGCATATAGGGGCAAAATAGTAATTTCACATGGTAAGGTGCATGCTAATTGGTCTGGTCTTCAAATGCACTTGGTCTACAGCGTCCACAACTATAGTAATTGCGCTATCAGATGGTCCTGATGGTTTGCGGTGAAGATCTAATGGTTCGGGTTAAAACCTATTTTGATTCGAATTTAGCCAGCTCCCAGTGCACGATCCGATGGGTCCGAATGCTCCAGGCGATGATCCAATAATCAGATTTCACCCAAATCAAAATCCAATGGCTATGGTTATTTCCGACTCTAATTCAAATTCCATCTACATGATTGAATGATCCTTAAGGCTCTCGACGGCGATCCAATGGCTGGCATTTATCCCGGCATGATTAAAGCTTCCCAAAAATGATCCAATGGCCAAAATCTCATCATCAAGCATGAATGGATGGTCCACATTAATTTCGATTGGATCTAGGCTTTTAAAACTCAATTTTTGGCATTTTTTGGATCGTTTGATCTCTATCTGATGGCCAGAACTCATGGAATTGCATAGAACTCGATCCAGATACTATTTTAATCTAATTTTCACCAGGATTTTACTATTTTTGCCGATCAAACTCTACCTTAGTCCCATATTGCCTATAAAGAAGATCTCCAATCCTCCAATACCTATAAATAAGATCCCAGGCCATCAAATCAAAGCATCTTCGATCATGAAAAAGCTGCGGTCTAGCGTAGAAGCCATACTTGGGTTAGAGGCTGCTTCAAGGCAACGAATGCTGTGAAGAAGAGCTGTCTCTTACGCCATCTTCACGTCGATGCTAATCCAAAATCTAGATATACTATTTTTAATTTTTTCTTTTTAAATTTTATGTATTTAAATTTTTAAATTTTAAAATTTTAGTTAATATAAATTTTATTTTTATACGCTTTAAATTTTACTTCTTATTTTTAATTAAAATTTAATTTTTATATTTTAATTATTGCTCTTTATTTTATTGTAAGTAGATGCTATGCTCTAACTAGTAGATCTTAGTACCAAGTTTAATTTTTTGTACCTTTTAATTTTTATTTTTTATTTATAATTTTATTTTTTAATTTTAATTTTATTTTTAAAAATCTTTTTTTATAAAAATTAAAAATTTTAAAACTAAACACTACCTTCTCTATGGATTCGACTCGACTCACTAATTGCTATCTATTTTTAAATTATTTAAAAAATTAAAATTAAACTGATAAACTTGGTATCTTAACAACAATATCGTGCTCTTATCAAATTTTTGGCACCATTATTGGAAAAGAAATAGATACTATTTTTTTTAATTTGTTTGATTTTATAAATTAATTATAAATAAATTTTTATTTTTTTTAATTTTTTGTAAATATTGCTTACTAAATTTTTTTAATTTCTTTTAAAAAAAATAAAAATATAAAAAAAAGATTAGGGCAAGGAGAAAGCTTTCAATTTTGCTTGGTAAGATCAATCCTAATCCTAGATCTCTTTTTTTTATTTTTATTATTTATTTTATTTTTAAATTAAATTAAAAAATATCCATTTAAATCTAATTAAAAGCTTCATGATAAGATTAGAAACTCTAATTATTTAGAGCATCCATCATATTAGTTAGTTTTATTTTTATTTTTCTTTTCAGTGATTGTTGGAGATAAGGTAATCTCTCAAGTTCAATAAAGTTTCATGTATCTAATTTAGTTGCATAGAACCTCTTATTGAAAGTGATTGTGCATATTCATCTTTTAAATCAAATTAAGGGTATAATCTATTAATTAAGATAAGGTGGGAATTTGATCATCCTTCCTTGATCCACAAACAATCAACCAGTATTTTGCGTTGACCTAAGTCTCTAAATTTAAATCAATTAGACATCAATCCTAGGAACTCGAGCTTATTAGGATAAGAAATTCTAAAAGTTAGACCAAATTAGGATTAGTCAGTTTAACTGGTGTCTAAAAAAAGTGATTCAGGAATGACTGGGCTTGAAGAAAAGTGGTCTATAATTGATTTCGTTAACTTACCTGGCTAAGTATAATTGATGTCTAAGATAAATAACGAGAGAACTCCCACCAACTTTATACTTATCTGACTAGTTGGTTGACTGATCTTGTACTTGAAGGGCTTGAAGGTGACTTTGGTAGTTAGGAGCTGTCTAGATCTAGGACAATTCTTAGTTAGAATTGTTTGCCTAACTTGATTACTAACTAACATTAAACCTAATTAAAACTAATCTTTTCTCTCTTCTTAGCTCTGGGGCTTCTTAGAATCTCTTCTTTAGAATTCTTCTATCTTTCTTCTTCTTTTCTTCTTTTTTTTTTAAAATAAAATTAAAATAAAGTAAAATAAAATAAATTAAAAATAATAAAAATAATTAAAAATAGTAAAAATAATTTAAAAAAATTAAAATAAATAAAAATTATAAAAAAATAAATAAAAATAAATAAAATTATATTAAAATAATAAAATTATTAAAAAATATTATTTTTTTAAAAAAATGAAATAATAATATAATAAAAATAAAAATAATAAATAATAAAAATTCTAAATAATCTAAAAAATAAAATAATAATATAAAAATTAAAAAAATTATAAATTTTTTATAAAATAATAAAATAATTTTAAAAATAAAATTAAAAAATTTTGAATCATATGTTAGGATTACACTAGTATATGCATGGTAGAAGATCACTATTACCTGACCTAATTGAATCCAATCATAAAAGTAAATGGCTAAACCATATTAAATTCAATAACCAAATGGGTGAAAATTTTAGAGAACCACCAAGATAGATGAAGAAATATTTTATTTTTTTCATCTATGACCCATCGAATTATATCCAGTTATCTGATATTCATGCTACCTATAATCCAAACGCTTCCATCTTTTTATGAGAACACCATTGAAGATTCTTATAAGCATCTAAATGAATTTTTAGAAATCTACTCTATGGTGAGGATTCAAAATTTAACCAATGATGCCCTTAGATTAATTTTATTCCTCTTTTCATTAAAAAACAAAGCCAAGTACTGACTTGGCATAATAGGAAGACCAATTAAAACTTGGGCTGAATTACAAAATAAATTTCTTAAGAAATTTTATCCCATAGGCCGAACCAACACCATGAGGTGAGCTATCACTAGATTTTCTCAGCTTTCAGGAAAACAAATTCACGAGTCATGGGAGAGACTTAAGAAACTTCTTAGAAAATACCCACACCATGATCTATCTAAGTGGCAAATAGTTCAAACTTTCTATGAAAATTTAGAAGACCAATATAGATAGATGGTAGATGCATCCTATGGAGGTGCGTTCATGAATAAAAGTGAGGATAAAGCCTATACCTTATTTGAAATTCTAAGTAAAAACTCAATCAACCATGCTTTGTTATCCTTCTATCAAAAATGGGCAGGGATCTATAAATTTAAACATCCAAAATCTAGTTTTAAGGCTAATTCAAATTTGATAAATAAAGTGGATATTTTTGCCTAGAAATTAGATCAACTTCTAATCCTAGATTAACAATCTCCAGCATAATTCACATCATACTCTAATTATCAGAAGATTTGTTCTATTTGTTAGATATGTGTGCCCTTAAAGCCAGATTGGCTAACACTTGTAATGCACTTCTAAGGATAAAATTATAATTTTGACTATAAATAATAAAATAGATTATTTTCTATCATAATGTATATTTGAAAGTGTTTTTGATACATCCCTTGAGTTAATGGCAATGATAGTTCATATTTTTGAGAGTTGAAAATTTAAGACATAAATTTTTATTATTAACTCATAAAATGCTCCCAACCGTAGGATCATCATGAGGATGGTGATTGATATGAAAGATTGGTGCACGATCGCTTCTTTAGGATAGATGAGTCTTGAGTCTATGGTGTAGAGATATTGGAGTGAGGGTATAGATACTCGTTAGAGAACGAGGGCACTGAGCATGACCACCTCGAGCAGTCATGAGGAAGTCTACCTTCTCGTCGATGACTGGCTCAAAGCTGCAGTGGTGTGTCTGGTTCTTTGATCTGAGGTGCATCGGTGGTTCACCTTGAGGGTGTTATAGTTTGACTACACCATAACTCGATCTCCTAGCCATTCGAAATTCTGATGTATATGTTGGCTATAGCATGTTCATTATAGGAATTTGATTGCACCAATAGGGGATCTATCTATCTTGGTAGAAGAGGAGCAGCCCTATGATAATCATGAGAATCAAGTCCATAAGCCCATGGTCATGGCAGAGTGAAATAATAGAAAGAGTTTCTATTAGGGTTTTCACATTGGATTTGAATCGAATGATTAATTCATATGACAAAAATTAGGGTTTGACGAGATCACCTTAACCCTAATCCAATTGGGGCTCAAGATAGAGGAACTTAATCACATAGATAACTACATCGAGAGGTTCACTTTTAGTTCTAATGGGTTACCATCATATGCTGCTAGATGTCACCAGTGGATTTTGGGAGCAATTAGAATGATTTGGATGATCGATCATACTAGTTGTCTGAATCAAAAAAGTTTTGATCCATCGAAAGGTATTTCGATGATGTCGATGATAGAGATCATGATATATTTCATTACTATACGAAACTAAACCTAACTGGATCACACAAATAAGGGTTTGGATCTGGATATCATCAATTGAATTAATCCAGTTTAATTGATTTGAATAAGATTCAATTAGATTCAAGGAAATCATGCTAGCACATGATTGAGCCTAATTTTCTCCTTTAATAATCATTAAAACTTATCTCGACTGAGTGAAATATATTTAGGCTCACTCAGGAACCTTTATTTGTTCTGACTGGAGTTTGTCCAGGTTAGAAAAGGATTGTCTTAATTTATGAGATAAATTTGAGACAACACCTGCCATTTTCCATCACCTACTAAATCTTGTCTTTAGACTTTGATCAAATATTGACCTTTGACACTTAGATATCTGCCTATGTGTCATGCACCCATAGGAGAGAACCTTGGTCCTTGTACCCCTACTAAAAAATAGATAGACAAGGGGCACATGCCTAGGGAGGCGTGTGCCCCATGTGGATAAGATTTGGAGTCCCATATAGATGGGACTCCAATTGCTTCAGGAAATCAACCTAGATGGTGCCAAGAAGACTTGTTTGATCCAGTCTTGGTGCCATCTAAGGAGAGTTTTGAGGGACTTTAATCTGATTAGATCAGATGATGTTATCCCATCAATCAAATTTAGATTTAATTGCACAAAGGGTCATGTTTGGCCAAGATGATGTGGCACTGTATGGCGTAGTAGGGTCTATATAAACTCTGTCTGCACCTAGAATTGAGAGCTTCTACTTTACCCCATGCCACAAAGATTTTCTCTCTCCTTCTCCATGCCACCCTCTGGTCCTCTCTCTCCTCTCCATGCCTAAGAGGTTTTGGGCATGAGTTAGGTACGATCCAAGCAAGCAAAAGGCGATAGGAAAGGAAGAAGGTAGCACTGCAGCAAGAGACAACGATTATTCTTCAAAAGAGTTTTTGAAGGCCTTCAAGATCAGATCTAGATCTGATTTTTGAAAGATTGATTAAGAAGGATAAAATCTCTAGATCCTACCTGAGTGGATACCGATCGAGGCCAAATATTTATGTGGCTACGTCCAGAACCTCAGACAAACATCAAGATCATCACAGGATAATTAGATTATCCAAAATAAAGGTTTAATTAAATTAGATTTAATTAAATTTTTATTTTATTTTATTTTATTAGATCAATAAGATTAGATCTGAAAAATCTCAGATCTGATTAGGATCTTAGAGAAAATTTTTTGAAATATTTCTCTTGATCCTATCGGATCTGAACGAACCTGACCCAGAAAATAAGATTTTTCCATTCAACTGGTACACATCATAAGAACACCCCATCGAATGGGAGGAGAGGGCCTTTAAATCCTACTTCATTCTTATGATCGAATGGCCAAGGAAAAAGCCTTAATCGAAAATATGATAAATCTATAAAACTAGTTAGATCTACATTATATATCACATATATAAAAGAATTGATCTAACTAAAATATGTTTTGCATACATCTCATGTATCATATCATGCATGTTTTATTTATGAACCCTAAATTTAATTAAGAATTAAGATTATGAAACATATTAGATCTAAAATTGAGAATTTTTAGATCTAAGACATATTCATAAAATTGGGTTTGGACTTGGGTAGCTCAATTAGGTCTAGTGGTCGATCAAACCGAATCAAGAGTTGGTTAGATGGGATCAAGAGTGCTTAAATTAACTGGCCAAATAGGATTAAGTCTGGGTCAAGGTTGAGTCACATAAGTGATCGATCAAGTTAAGACCTAATTAGGCTCTGTGGTTAGAGTCTGGATTGTGGGCTAACTTGATTGGTTCTGGCTCAATAATTTGGTGTCTAAGGTAAGTTTGGCTGATACGATCGACTAATTTTTAATTGAGAGCTACTCGACTAGAATGCGTTCTTGTCGAGTTAATGGCATATCCCTTCCATCGATCTCACTTACTTGGCCATATTTGTCGGCTCAGTCCTGATCTAAGGTGGCTAACAATCCGAGCTAACCCATGCCACTAGGTTAGTCATAATGGTTATGGCTATGTCAAGTCAAGTTTAAAGAGACCTAAATCAAATCTTCCTAAGAAAAGATTAAGTCTAAGGTCTTCCACCATTGTAGATGTGCGGGCCCTTCCCGGGGTTGATTGTTCTCGACTGGTCATAGTGGTTCAGTTGCACCGGAAAGATGCAACCATGTCTATTAGGCATTGGATGCTATGGGCTGGAGGATGAAATTGGGCTCAATATTCTTGGATACGGTGAGAGACCCAATTAGGAATCCAATCTATGCAAATGGTGGGTCTGAACTTTAACTAAGGAGTGGATCAATATTTCGGGCATGGTGAGATTCATGAATTAGAGACCAAGTTTGGGTGCACCATGATTAGAGAATCATTGAACAAGAGTTGTTCACTCATTGGCTAACCTATCACCAATAACTATTAGGTGAGGTGATGAGTCAGTTGGTGGGACTGCACCACCCACTAGAAATCATTAATCATGGAGATTTTTGCATCTCTACAGAGGGAGTGTAGGGATCTAAGAAAATAGTGAAAGCTAATTTATTTAAAAATTAAATCTCTAAATAAATTGGTCAAGTCTTAATTATAAAATCTAACTAGAAAACTTTGACTCTCTACAGGAAAAAAAATGTCTGCATCCAACCCACTAGCATGTATCCTAGACACCCATAGACTGATCGGACCCAATTACAAGGATTGGCTCCGAAACTTCAAAATTATTTTGGGTTTCGAGAAGTTAACTCATGTATTGGACCAGGATCCTCCCACCTTACCAGCTCATCCATCCGCTGAACAGAGAGCGTCTCTTGATAAATGGATGGATGAAGATAATAAGGCCAGATACTACATGTTGGGCTCGATGTCTGATGAGCTTCAGCACCAACATGAAGATATCAAGACTGTCCATCAAATGTTGGCTCACCTGCAAGAGATGTTTGGTGAACAGAGTCGCGCAGCCAAATATCAGGTCACTAAATGACTATTCAAGGCTAAAATACGTGATGGATAGTCAGTCCAAGATCATTGTCTGATGATGATCAAGGACTTGGAAGAGCTTGAGAAGCTCGGAGTGAAGTTGGACCTGGATCTGCAGAATGATATAATTCTGCAATCCTTGACTGATGCATATGGGCAGTTCATCATGAACTACCATATGCATAAACTTCAAAATACTCTGGCCGAGCTTATGAACATGCTGGTTACTGCTGAGCTTTCAATGAAAGGTTCTAAAGGCTCAGTATTTGCTATGGAATGGACTTCTTCCAAAAGAAAATCTTTTGGAAAGAAGAAGAAGTCTGTGAAAATGGTAGAAGATGGAAGGAGGAAAGAAAAAGAAGATAGAGCTGAAGAAGAAAGGCCGCTGACAAAGAAAATATTTCCATTACAACACTGACGGTCACTGGAAGTGGAACTGCCCTACATACCTGGCCATCCTGAAGAATAAGAAGGAGGTAGGTCCTTCTGGAGGTATGCTCGTTATTGAATCTAACCTTATGATTTCTTCTGCATCCAGTTGGATGCTTGACTCTGGTTCTAGTGCTCATTTGTGCACTTCCATACTCTTGAGGATAGCAGGAGGCTAAGGGATGGTGAGATGATCCTATACATTGAAAATGGAGCAAGAATTGCTGCTGTGACCATGGGAACCTATCCTCTTCGACTACCATCTGGTTTAGATTTAGTACTTAAGGATTATTATTATGTGTTGCAGCAAGTAGGAATTTGATTTCTGTTTCATGTTTAGTACTAGAAGGCTATGTAATTAATTTTCTTAAGGACCATTGTAACATTCTTTATGAAAGAAATAAAATTGCAAGTGGTTTCCTTATTAACGATCTTTACCAGTTACATATTGATGTATCTATTTTTAATATCGAGCAAAATATGAATGCCATAAAATCAAAATGACCCAGGAATAGTCCAAACGATAGGTACCTATGGCACCTTAAACTAGGTCATATAGCAGATGATAGGGTTAACAAATTAGAAAAAATTAGGCTATTGAGTCCATTGACTTCGAGTCATATCCAATTTGTGAATCATGTCTTCATGGCAAAATGACTAAACTTTCTTTTATGGGACATGGGGAAAGGGCCACGGATTTACTTGCCCTAGTACATACTGATATATGCGGCCCATTTGATGTGCTGGCTAGAGGCAATTTTATCTACTTTATAACCTTCATCGATGATTTATCTCGGTATGGGTATGTGTATCATATGAGACACAAGTCTGAAGTCTTTAAAAAGTTTAAAGAATTCAGACATGAAGTAGAAAAGCAAATTAGAAAACCTATTAAGGTTCTTCGATCAGATCGAGAAGGTGAATACCTTAGTCGGGAATTTTTGGACTATCTCAAGCAGAATGGCATAGTCTCTCAATGGACTCTACCTGAAATATCTCAACTCAATGGGATTTCAGAATGGAAGAATTGGATCCTATTAGATATGGTCCAATCCATGATGAGCTTCACAGACCTTCCTGATTTTCTTTGGGGACACAGTTTGTTAACTGCTATATATTTACTGAATAGGATTCCTTCTAAAATCATTCCTACCACACCGTATGAGATATAGCATAGTAAGAAACCAAGTCTGAGTCATCTCAAAATTTGGGGTTGTCCGATTCATGTGAAAAGACCACAAGCGGACAAGTTAGACTATAGATCCTTTAGAGCTCGATTCATAGGATATCCTAAAGAGTCATTAGAATATTATTTCTACATTCCAGAAGATCATAATGTGATTGTGAGTCGACATGCCATCTTTCTTGAAAAATAGTTTATTCAAGATGGCGGCATTGAAAAGCAGATCAAGCTAGAGGAGAAAGTCTCCCAAGAATAAAGAGCTAAGGATCCTTTGGAACCAAATCAAGTTGAACCAATACAATCACTACCTCCTCCATCTCGAAGATCAGAAAGAATTTTCCGTCCTCCTGAGAGGTACTTAGGTACTATTTTAGAGAAAGTAAAGAAAATGTTCCTCATAGGTAATGGAGTTCATGTTGATAATCCCAAAATCTATAATGAGGCGATATCAGATATCGACTTCCCAAGAAATGGTTAGAGGCAATGAAGTCAGAAATTGACTCGATGCACTCAAACCAAGTCTAGACCTTGGTAGATCCACTAGAAGGTATAGTACCTATTGGGTGTAAATGGATCTACAAGAGAAAGATTGGTGCAGATGGAAATGTAGAGACATTCAAAGCTAGATTAGTGGCAAAAGGTTATAGTCAGCACGAAGGTATTGACTATCAGGATACCTTTTTGCCAGTAGCTATGCTAAAATCCATCCGCACATTGCTTGCTGTTGCAGCCTATTTCGATTATGAAATATGGCAAATGGAATGTGAAAATGGCATTCTTAAATGGATATCTTGAGGAAGATATCTATATGGAACAACCACTAGGTTTCACATCCAGTGATACTGATCACAAAGTATGCAAGCTGCAAAGGTCCATATATGGACTTAAGCAAGCATCTCAGAGCTGGAATACTCATTTTAATGATGTGATCAAATTATTTGATTTCATCAAGAATGAGGAGAAACCATGTATTTTCAAAAAGATCAGTGAGAGCGCTATTATCTTTCTCGTACTGTACGTGGATGATATCCTCCTTATTGGAAATGATATTCTCATGTTGACCATAGTTAAAATATGGTTATCTAAAGAATTCTCCATGAAAGACCTAGGAGAAGCATCCTTCATTCTTGGAATTAAAGTCTATAGAGATAGACCAAATAGGATGCTAGGTCTTTCACAGAAGATGTACATAGAGAAAGTGCTAAAGAGGTTTAGCATGGAAAACTTTAAGAGGGGATTGGTACCCTTCAAACATGGCATTTATCTCTCCAAGAAAATGTGTCCCAACACACCAAAGGAGATTGAACGCATGAGCAAGATCCCTTATGCTTCTGCAATAGGGAGCCTCATGTATGCCATGTTATGTACATGACCTGATATAGCCCATGCTGTGAGTGTCACAAGCAGATATTAGTCAAATTCAAGAGAAGAATACTGGACTTCTGTGAAATGTATCCTTAAGTACTTAAGAAGAACTAAGGATATGTTCTTGATTTTTAGTAATGGAGAACTCAAAGTCCAAGGGTATACAGACTCGAATTTTATGTCTGATATAGATGATCAAAAGTTGACATTTGGGAATCTATTTGTGTGTAATGGTGGTGCTGTCAGTTGGAAGAGTTTCAAATAGACAGTAATAGCAGATTCCACCATGAAAGCAGAATATATCACTGCGTTAGAAGCTGCAAAGAAGGCATTCTGGTATAAGAAGTTCGCTGTAGAGATAGGAGTGATGCCATCAGATGCCATTCCTCTGTACTGTGATAATAATGACGCCATAGCCCTTGCTAAGGAACCGAGGTCTCATCAAAAATTCAAACACATCGAGCAGCGATACCACCTCATCCACGATTACCTCAAGAAAGGATACGTCAAGATCAAGAGAGTCAACTCCGCAGACAATGCGGCAAATTCACTTATAAAGTCGTTGGGCCAGTAGAAGATCGAAACCCACCTTGAAAAGATGGAACTTAGATTTATAGCCAATTGGCTTTAAGTCAAGTGGGAGTTTGTTAGATATGTGTGCCCTAGAAGCTAGAATTGACTAACACTTGTTATACACTTCTAAGGGCAAAATTATAATTTTGACTATAAATAATAAAATAAATTATTTTCTATCAAAATGTGTATTTAGTGTCTATGATACATCCCTTGAGTTAATGGCAATGATAGTTCTTATTTTCAAGAGTTGAAAATTTAAGACATGAATTTTCATTATTAACTCATAAAATGCTCTTGACCGTAGGATCATCATGAGGATGGTGATTGATCCGAAAGATTGGTGTACAATCGCTTCTTTATAGTAGATGAGTCTTAAGTCTATGGTGTAGAGACACCAGAGCGAGAGAGTACAGGTACTCGTTAGAGAATGAAGGGCACTGAGCGTGACCACCTCGAAGCAGTCATTAGGAAGTCTACCTTCTCGTTGATGACTGGCTCGAAGCTGTAGTTGTGTGTCTGGTTCTTTGACCTGAGGTGCATCGGCAGTTCATCTTGAGGGTGTTATAGTTTAACTACACCATGAATTGGTCTCCTAGCTATTTAGAACCCTGAGGTGTATGTTAGCTATAGCATGTTCATTGTAGGAATTGGATTGCACCAATAGGAAATCTATCTATCTCGGTAGAAGAGGATTAGCCCTATGATGATCATGAAAATCAAGTCCATAAGCCCATGGCCATGGTAGAGTGAAATAATAGAAAGAGTTTCTATTAAGATTTTCACATTGGACTTGAATCGAATGATTAATCATATGACAGGATATTAGGGTTTGACGAGATTACCTTAACCCTAATCCAATCAGGGCTCAAGATAGAAGAACTTAATCACACAGGTAACTGCACCGAGAGGTTTATTTTCAGTTCTGATGGGTTGCCACCATATGCTGCTAGGTGTCACTGGTGGATTTTGAGAGCAATTAGAATGATTTAGATGATCAATCATACTAGTTGTCTGAATCAGAAAAAGTTCTTGATCCATCGGAAGGTGTTTCGATGATGTCGATGATAGAGATCGTGATATATCTCATTACCATATGGAACTTGAACCTAACTGGATCACACAAATAAGGGTTTCGATCTGGATATCATCAATTGGACTAATCCAGTTCAATTGATTTGAATAAGATTCAATTAGGTTCAAGAAAATTATGCTAGCACACGATTGAGCCTAATGTTCTCCTTTAACATTATCATTAAAGTTTGTCTCGACTGAGCCAAATGTGTTTGGGCTCACTCAAGAATCTTTACTTGGTCTGACTGGAGCTTGTCCAAGTCAGAAAAGGGTTGTCTTAATTTATGAGATAAATTTAAGACAACACCTGCCATTTTTCGTCACCTGCTAAATCTTGTCTTTGGACATTTGGTCAAACATTGACCTTTGACACTTAGACATCTGCCCATATGTCAAGCACCCATAGGAGAGAGTTCTTGGACCAGTCCACTCTGCTAAAAAGCAGATGGATAAGGGGTGCATGACCTAGGGAGGCATGCACCCATGGGATAAAGGCATCTGGAGTCCCATACAGATGGGACTCCAGTTGCTTCAGGAAGTCTACTTAGGATGGCGCCAAGAAGACTTGCTTTGACCCAGTCTTGGCACCATCTAAGGATGATTCAGAGGGACTCTAATCTGATTGAATCAGATGAATGTCATCCCACCAATCAGATTTAGATCTGATTGCACAAAGGAGCCATGATTGATCGGGATGATGTGGCACTGCATGGCGCAATAGGGTCTATATAAAATCCTGATCTGTGCCTAAGATCAAAGAGGTTCTGACCCATTGCCCATGCCACAAAGGCTTTTCTCCCTCCTTCTCCATGCCACCTTCAGGTCCTTCTCTCTCCTATTCCACGCCCAAGAATTTTTGGGCACAAGTTTGGTGCGATCCAAGCAAGAGAAAGGCGACAGGAAAAAGAAAGAAGGCAGCACTGCTGCAAGAGACAACTCACATCTTCGAAAAGAAGTTTTTGAAGATCTTCAAGAATTAGATCCAGATCTGATTTTTGGAGAAGTGATTGAAGAAGGAGGAGATCTCTAGATCCTATCCGAGTAGATACTGGTAGAGGTCAGGCACTTGCATAGGCTAGATCCAGAATCTTAGGCAGACATCAAGATCATCACAGGATAATCAGATTATCCAAAATAAAGATATAAATTAAATTAGATTTAATTTATTTTTTATTTTATTTTTTATTAGATCAATAATATCAGATCTAAAGAGTCTTAGATCTAATTAGGATCTTAGAGAAAAATTTTTGAAATATTCCTCTTGATTCAATCAGATCTGAATAAACCTGATCCAAAAAGTAAGATTTTTTCCTTCTCTATTTGTGCTAGCCCAACCCATCATATGAGTGAATGTCCTATGACTGCACAATTTTTACTTTTCATCCAAGAATAAGTTCAAGTTGCACAAGGCTACTCCAAGCCAGTTAATGGTCCTTTTTCAAATTCATATAACCTAGATTGGAGGAACTACTCTAATTTTTCTTGGATACCCCAACAGACTTAGGCTCAGATCCAAATTTTACCTATTCAAAATTATCAAAATAGACCCCAATATCAAAAGTATGCCTATAATAATGGTCAGTCTAGTCAGTCCACTCAGCCATCGTATTATAATTAGCTATCATACCCACCTCCTCAATAGACCAATCTAATTGACAATAGATTTAACCAACTATAATAATTAATTCTAACTCAACGATAATCTATCGCTAGGCTAGAAGCACAAATAGGATAATTAGCTAAGTCTAATATGAGGAGAAAACTAGATCAATTACTAAGCCAATCGATTCTTATAAATAACCCACCCATTGTCCAACAACCATCTGGACCTAATTATTAATCCAATATCCCACCTAAGAATTCTCAATTTAAGAATACTAAAATAATTACTGTACTTAAAAGTTACAGAATTCTTATGGATCTATAACAAGACCAGGTGAGAGAGGCCAGTACTGATGCTAGTCAAAATAAAAATAAAGAAGATGAGGTTAGTACCGAGACTAACCATATAGAAGAATCTGAGCTCGAAACTAGTACTGATGCTGGTTTCATTTTAAATGAGATAGACATAGACAAAAAGAGAACAAATGATTTACTCGAGTCCTATAAACCTAAAGTCCTATTTTCTTCAAGCCTAGAAGCTGGTTCTTCTTACAAAAATCAAGGGACACATAATGAAAAGCCAATGAAGTTATGTAAACAAGATCATATTAATTTACCTTCAGAATTGAGGCCATCTTTAGTCATCCTTCCAGTACCCATTGCATTAAACTCAACTCCTTGCCCAAAAACTCAATATATGAGTATTTTAGAAGAACAAATAGAAAAAATTCTTAATAAACAAGGGACTGAGAATGAGGTCACAAACTATGTTCCCAAAATTAAAAATAAATTTAACAATAAAGGGATAATAAACTATCTTTTTGAGATCGGCAATTCAAAACTATTGAAATTTGTCAATCCAAATTTTGATACAGGATAGGTAAGCTGTCTTATGTCTGGCTGAAGATAGTAAACTTATCGATTATTGGGAGACAACCCAATATTTAGTTTTCTTTCATCTAATTTATCTTTTCAGTTTATTTTCTTTTTTGGATAATTTGAATAAGTTGGAAGAAGAGCCAAATTTACAAAGGCACATGCTGGAGCATCAAAAACATATCGAGTCAGGTATATTCTTTTTTTTTTTTTATGACACTCTTTATTTTTCCTTCTTCATTGAGGATAATGTCGATTAAGTTAGGAGAAGAATAATAAAATTTTTAAAATTTTAAGTTCTCAAAGGAGTTAGTATTTAGCATTTAAACACTCGATTACACTTAAGAATCGATTTGAACTAAGCATTTTTAAAAGAAAATTGATGCATAATTTAGAAAATTTATGAGATATTGAGGGATCAAGTATTAAGAAAATCTAATAAAGAGTTAGTTCTAGAATATAAATATTTTTTTTGAGCATTTTTAATTTTTTCAACCAACATCAAAAGATGAGTCTATATTTTATGGACTTGTGTAGAGTAACTATACATTTTTATATATATATAAAAATAAATTTATAAAATAAAATAGTTTTTAAGTATATTTTATTGAGTAATCGGGCCACTTTGCCTAAATAAGTATTGAGTTTCATGTCAAAAGATGGAAAGGGTAAAGAAGCTTATTGTAAAGCTAGTCTTAACTCGTAGCCTATTTGATTTGAGCTAATAAGCCAGAGGGATATTTTATACCTAGTATTCTAAAGCCAACTGATTTGGGAGTCATTAGCCCAAGACTCGCTACATGGATCAAATAGAAAGCTTAAGAGATTAATGCACTCAATAGTGATACAATGTTAAAAAAAAATATTGATTTTTCATCGAGTAATTAGGTCCCATTACCTAAGTAAGCAATGATATTCGCATAAAAAAGTAGACAATGTGAATAAAAATTTATAATAAATGAAGGGCAGAAGTAATAATATACTTGCCTATATAAAAGTTTAGATAATTCAGAGATAAATATAGAAATAATTTTAAAAAAAATAAAAAAAATTAATATTTTTTATTTAATTTTTATATTGATAAGTATTAATATCCCAATGATATACCTCACTTATGCTCTACTGAATATCAATGGCCATTTTGAAAATTGCTTAGATAAAATTTGAAACTTTAAAGTTAAAATGGTATCCAAAACTAAATTTTTTCTTTATTCGAGGATGAGCAAAGCTTAAATTAGAGGATGTGATAAGTACCATAAATTCACCAATAAAATTATTAATTTAATAATTAATTTATTTTAATTTTTAAAATTAATAATTAATTTATATATATTTAAAAAATTAATATTTTTATTAATTAAAAATTAATTTAAAAATAATTAAAATAAAAATATTATTATCAATAAAAAGAGTTTATTTTTTTAGTCAGAATAAAATAAATTTAAAACAAAATAGAGTTAAAATAGACTAGATATGAATTTTTGAAGAAAAATATAAAAAAATAAAATAGCTCAACTAGCTTGCCTAGCCAAGCTGGCGCGTCCAGCCAAGCCACCGTATTCAACTTAGCCGACAAATCCCAGCTTAGCTAGTGCATCGCTTAAGCCGGCTTAACCAGATAAGCTAACTAGCCGATCCACGATCTAGGTGAGGACCGCCAGCTTGGTATAAGGTAGCGAATCACATGCTGCTACATGGTGGACCAAGACCGCTAAAAGGTTTACAGAAAATTCATCATGGCTTACTAGAGCAAAATAATAATTTCACATGGCAAGGCACACGCTAATTGGTCTGATCTTCAAATGCGCCTAGTCTACAGGGTCCACAGCTATAGTAATTGTGCCATCCGATGGTCCTGATGATTTATGGTGAAGATCTAATGGTTCGGGTTAATTTCTATTTTGATTCAAATTTAGCCAGCTCTTAGTGCATGATCCAATGGTTCCAGATGCTTCAGGCAATGATCCAATGGCTAGATTTCATCCAAATCAAAATCCAATGATGGTGGTTATTTTTGATTCTAATTCAAATTCCATTTGCATGATCGAACGGTCCTGAAGGCTCCCGACAGTGATCCAATGGCTAGCATTTATCCCAGCATGATTAAAGCTTCCCAGTAATGATCCAATGGCCAAAATCTCATCATCAAGCATGAATGGATGGTCCACATTAATTTCGACTGGGTCTAGGCTTTTAAAACTTGATTTTTGGCATTTTTTGGACCGTTTGATACCCATCTGATGGCTAGAACTCATAGAAATGCACATAACTCAATCTAGGGACTCTTTTAATCCAATTTTTACTAGGATTTTATTATTTTTGTTGATCAAACTCTACCTTAGTCCCATATTGCCTACAAAGAAGATCTCTAGTCCTCCAACATCTATAAATAAGACCTCAAGCCATCAAATCAAAGCATCTTCGATCATGGGAAAGCTATGATTCAAGGTGAGAGCAATGCTTAAGTTAGAGGCTACTTCAAAGTAATAGGTGCTGTGAAGAAGAGCTGTCTCCTAAGCCATCTTCACGCTGATGTTGATCCAAGATTAAAATTAGCTATTTTTAATTTTTTTCTTTTCTTTTTAAATTTTATATATTTAAATTTTAAAATTTTAATTAATATAAATTTTATTTTTATGCACTTTAAATTTATCTTTTTTTAATTATAATTTAATTTTTATATTTTAATTATTACTCTTTATTTTATTGCAAGTAGATACTAAGATCTAACTTGTAGATCTTAGTACTAAGTTTAATTTTCTGCATCTTTTAATTTTTATTTTTTATTTATATTTTTTTTAATTTTAATTTTATTTTTAAAATTTTTTTTATAAAAATCAAAGATTTTAAAACTAAAATACTGCCTTCTCTGTGGATTCAACTTGACTCACTACTTGCTATCTATTTTTAAATTATTTAAGAAGTCAGAATTAAACTGATAAATATGGTGTCTTAACGACAACATCGTGCTCTTATCAGGCATCAAGCCTATCTATCAGATAAAATTTCACTTGCCTTCCCTCCTATAAAGAAATAGTGTAGCAGTGCCATGCAAGAGTCTGATCTCCTCTGACTACTCCAATCTCATAACTTGTTGGAAACTTCATCTTTAAGTAATAGATTGAGACTACTGCTTGGAGTGCATTAAAGCCAAGTTGGCCAAGAATTGTATTATAAGTTGAAGGAGCCTTCACTACCAAAAAATCCATTTGGGCCTTTGATTGTCTTGGATACCGACCTGCCATAATAGATAGAGTTATCATTCCTTCGATCGGTACTGCATCGTCGATGAATCCCACTAGTGGGGAGCTTATCGAGCCCATTCTATTATCAGGTATAGCTATTTTAGAGAATGCATTATAAAATAAAACATCAGCAGAGCTTTAATTATCAATCAAAATATGGTATACATCATAGTCAGCAATGTTTAAAGTAACTACAATCGCATCATTGTGCGAAAATTAAACTCCTTGGACATCTTCTGTTGGAAAATGTATCCTAAAGCCAATCATCTAAGTGGTAGATGATTGAAATTAGTATATAAATTATTTAATAATAATATTTATTTGGCTGGTTCATTATAAAAGTTCTATCTTTCTTAAATGAACTCCTAAATTATGATGAAGTTCTTAGAACCACAATCAATCGATAAAGAAGAATTTATCGGATGGTTTTTAAACTATTCATGATCAAATGATAAGTTATTAATAAGAACGATAATTTATCAAGTGTAGGTCACTGTATGCCATATGCATTGATTATCCTCATAACCAAGTGGTGTGGAGATACTGGAATGGCATCCAGATAAGATGTAGGAGTACATCTGCATTGAACGTGATCAATGTAGCATTTTACTATCAAGAGTAACTAACTAAGGCCAATGGATATAAGTGTCCCTCCGACCTAAGATCATCATAGTGACTTGTAAGCAACTTACTGTACTTTGGTGCCGGACTGCCTGTAATTCTAATATAGGTTCAAAAGATTTTTGAGTACAGTCAAGTACTTATTAAGTCGATGTGAGAGTCAAGATGAAATTGACCACTCCTGATTAATTTCAGAAAGAGAATGACTTGATGTATTTTAATTTAGCAAAACCTAGGCTTGGATAATCCTCGTGAGGAGTCACCAGATTTGCAAAATTTTGAGACACGATAGAGATGACTTGTATGAGTATTTGACAGCGTACTTAAAGTCATCTTGAGTATTATTGGTTAAAGAGATAAATTATACAGTAACCATAGGCTAGGATTCTAAGAATGTTGCTTTGCATACATTCAACCTATACCGATGTCAGGATCCATTGCTAGATGGTAATTTCGATTAGTATAAGAATTAATTTCTGTACTATCGACTTAGGTTCGAATCTATGGGGTCATACTTATTAGAGCTTGTAACCTAATCAGATGGTTAATCGATGATTGAGAATCATTCTAAAGTCAATCCATCAATATGATTGATGTTTGACCTAATGCAAGTGTTGCAGGAGGATTGATTAGCAATTGAATTGCTAATTGGCTCAATTTGATTGAGCAATCGGGCTGAGATCAAGTCTAATTGAATTAGATTTAATTAGAATTAGTTTGAACTTAATTAGATTAAGTCTAGTTAATTTATTGAATAAGCCAATTATAAAAAAAATAATTTCTTATTTGACTAGGACTAGGGTGAACCTAATTGATTTAGGATTTAAATCAGATTTAAATCTTAATTTAATTAGGCTCCAAGTTAGACTAAGATCATCCTAAATTAGGTTGCATTTAATTTAGTTTAAATAAGATTTAAATTGGGTTCAAACCTATTTTGACCTAATCAAACAAGAGGAGTCCCAGTTGGACTGGGACTCTCTCTCTTTCTCTTGAACCTAAGAGCCCACGCCCACCTTTATTTAATTCCTGATTTTTTACATACATTTCCATTGCATAGGAGGCCTTCCAAACCCCATAATTCAGAATTTTGGGAGTTTGTTTCAACTTGGTCAAAAGTAGGAATTAGTTAGGATTAGTTTCCTTCTTGGAAGATCTCCTTTGACCAAAACTCCCCCCTCCTCTTATGTGCCAACCTAACCCATGCCATATTTATTTTCTCCACCCTTCTCCCCAGATTTTGTGGCATTGATTTCCTTCTTCTCATGCTAAAAAGGGTGGGAGGGGCATCCAAGAGTTGGATGCCCATGAGACTCCTTGGAAGACTAGTACTTTGACCTAGCCTTGGGGTTTTAGTTGTGACGCCTCCTATTTGATAGGAGGATGGCATGAATCACCTAGTATTCCATAGAAAAAGAGATCAAAAAAGGGAGAAAATGTGGGGGTTTGGGGTGCCAAGAATCTTGGAGGAGATTCTTTCTTTTGGACATTAAACGTTGATGTCTCGATGAAGACAAGGTAAGAGAAAGATTGTCTTCTCTTGTATTTTTTTTTAATATTTCTTTCTTCTTATTTTATATATGATTTTTCTATGATAGAAATCTAAGAGAGACAAAGTGAGTTGGTGTGGGGATCTGTGCTACAAGACGTTAGAGCATAGTGATCATTTTTGGACATGATCTGATCATATCTTGATGTGAGAAGAAGAAGAGAAGAACGTCTTCTCTTAGGGTTTCTTTGAGAATTCTTTTTCTCCATATTTTTATGAGAATTCTCTATAATAAAATCAAAGATATTAGATCTAGAAAAATAAGAAAAAGTATAGAGAAGAAGGTCTCCTCTAATCCTAGTATAGAGATGTATTCAGGACATCGACTGTGGATATCCTGAAGGAGAAGATTTATCTTCTCTTAGGATTTATTTTTTTTGTATTTTATTTTTTGATTTATGAGAGATCCAAGGGTTGGATTCTTTTCTTATTCCTCCTCACATTCTTCATATCTTGGAGTATCCAAGAGATCTGAATAATATGTATTTGATTAACCATTAGAAAGGATCCGTGAGAAGCTAGCACTTCGAGCGGATCGTCGTTCGACGAACCTTCGATCTATGTTGTAGGTTTGTGTGGATCATCTGTAGAGGACAAATGTATGTGTGGCTCTAAAAGCAATAACAAAAATCAACCATGAAGTTCTCGATTTGCGTAAAGGTAAGAGATCTAATCTCTTGAAAATCTAGATTTGATCTAGGGTTAGATCTAGAATTATTCTAGATCTAGGTATTGATTTGATCAATACCAATTATGATTAATTTATTTTTAGATTTATATTTGCATCATAACATGTTATAGATCCTTGATATAGGATTTTATAATTTGATTACATGCATATTGTAGATTAAACAGTTTAATCTATGTGTTTCGCTACTTTAATTTCAAAAATGTTTAAAATCTATGCATAAAATCCTGCATATTTTTCAATAGTGGTATCAGAACATCTAGATTCTTTTATAATATATTCATGTATATTTTAAAATAAATTTAAAAATTAAAATTAATTAAAGATCGTACATACTGCCATAAGGTTGTCCTATTGTAAGGTTAGCACCTTACAATAAAAAGGTTGTCCTAGTATTTGCTGATCTAAACCTGAATCATGAATTATTTAGATTAGATCTAAGAAAATTTATGATTTAAATTTTTAATTTTAATCTAAAATTAAATAGATGTTAGATCTATTTTAGATTATTTAGATTAGATCTAAATAATATCCAGATTGCACATACTGCCATAAGATTGTCCTGCTGTAAGGTTTATCCCTTACAGTGAAAAGATTGTCCTAGTATATGTTGATCCAAAAAATCTAAATTATAAATATGTTAGATGAGATCTAAAATAATTTATAATTTTTTTTAGATTTTAAATCTAATATTAATTAATTTATGATCTGATTTTGTTCATTTAGATAAGATCTATATGATATGTTTCATGTTCTAGATCTAGATCCTGATGATACATATGTTGATATATAGTTTTTTAATTTTGAATTTGGTTTGAATATGTGTGACATATTTATTTTATAGAAATTTAAATTATGAACTTACTTTCTTCAAAATCCTAGATTCGAAATCCTAGGACATGATCTAAATAATGAAATAAATCAGATCTAAAATCATATATTGAATATGATTCAATATAAATTATTTATAATTTAAAAATATTTTAAATAATAAAGTCAGAAATTAGTTCTGAGATTTCTTAAATCCAAATCCATAAGCTTTAAACTTAATTAAGAATTAAGTAATTGTTTGGGATCTAGGTTTGTGATTTAAAGATCCTAAGATAATTTCATAAAACATGGGTTAACGAAAAATGGGTTAGCTTTGATCAGGTCCTTAACTGGATTAGACCTAGGGTTAGATTAAATATGGACTTAGTTAAAAAATTGATCAAATCTAATTAATAGTTAATTAGGATTAGATCATTTTTTAGATCAATTCAATTATTATAGTTGATCAAAGTTCATACATCTAACAAATGTATACTGATCATGGCTCAGTGGTCGAGCCCTAGTCTTTAGGCAAACTAAATCAAAATTGATAAATTGATTGATGTCTAAGGTAAGTCTGGCATTCCAGACTGATAGTTTTTAATTGGCAGCTCATTTACCTGGCCATTTCTGATGCTGTCTATGGCATGCCTTGGCAGACCCTCCCACCGATTTTACTTATCTGGCTAATGTGGTTCATCAGCTTTTGATTAGGTTGCTTATTGATTCGTACTAACCCATGTCACATAGAAAATTAATGAGATTGATTTTATTCAGTGAGACTGATTTAGGTGCCCATGGACCGTAATTGATTCTAGTCCTCATTAGTGACTTGTGAAGTCAGTGGGAGGACTTGACTTGGTGAAGTCAGTGAGAGCAAATTGGTCCATGTCCTTTCTATCCTTAAATTACTAATAATTTAAATCCTCTAAAATTATTAAGTCCTTAAAATGATAAAGTTATGAGGATAATTGAGTCATAGCCTCCCATTAAGGTGTTTGATAATGGGTCCATTAACTTAATAATCATTGCAGGCCCAAAGGTTTGGTGCTTATTGACTAATGAAATTATCATCCATCATATGATGACTTTGGATGTTTCTCTCTAATGGTGGTTAAGTTAGCCAGCCAAAGTTGGGATTAATCATTCGTTAGTTAGATGCACCAAGTATGGTCATGTTAATGGTTGGACCTAATCGGATCCTTATGGTGGAGGCCAAAGCCTACTGCTTAGATTTCTGGAGCAAAATTAAATTACTAAAAATTATTTAAAAAAATAATTAGTTATGAACCTATCCTTAGATGTACATGGGTTAGCCAACCAAAGTTGGGCTCATGTGCAGTCTATGTGGATTCTAGTACCTACTAGAGAATTAAAGTAATTTCATGAATTGAAGGTAGAGGTTACCGGTTTGAATAAAATAGTGGAAGAACCTTAAGACTAAAGTCCAAGTCTCTAGGCTTAACATAATTCATATACAATAGGTCATTGTTCTCTTTTCTCAAATTAAGGCTAAATCCTAATTTCTCCTATCACCATTAGACAGTGATGACTTATGGGATCCAACTTCGATAATTAGTATCGAAAGTTGAATTTGGTTCAGTAGTA
The DNA here is from genome assembly GCA_006176705.1 of Cocos nucifera. NCBI lineage: Eukaryota > Viridiplantae > Streptophyta > Magnoliopsida > Arecales > Arecaceae > Cocos > Cocos nucifera. The sequence goes on from QRFJ01000399.1 coordinate 733,754, forward strand.
TGAATGGATTTGTATTGGGGCTTCAAAGCTCAGTCAAAATAATTAGTTTAAGGCTAACCCAAATCAGGCATAGTGCTTCTAATGTTAGAAGCAGGGTCATAGGAAGAAGATTTATCTTGCTTCCTTTGACCATAATAGGTTGAATAAGAGAAAGGAGCAAAAATTGCTCATTAAGGATGTTATATGATAACACCTTAAAATTTCTCTATATATAATTCTACTACATGGGTATTAGATACTAGTAGTCTTATGCAATTTGTTGCAAAGACTACAAGTAAGTAGGATATTTGAAAATGATGAGAAATATCTGAACATTGGGGATGGAAGTCTTGTTCCAATCCTAGCTTTAGAAATTATCAAGTTTATTTTCAATAGATGTCATTTTGAGTGATTATCACTATTGTCCATCATTTATGATAAATGTGATCTCTGATGGCCTTTTGATCAGAGATGGTTATCATTTATTAATAAAGAAGATTGTTGTGATATTATTATAAATAATATTATAAAAATACATGGATAATAAAAATAATATTTAACATCTAGATAGCCTGTTAAGTGTAATGTACACATTTAATAAATACCTAAGTTAGATTATGTCATCGATGTCTATCTTTGGTATTATATACTTAGTCATCTTGACAAGAACAAGATAAACAAGTTAGCTTGAGAGGAAAACCTCGACATCAATGATTGTAAATCATTGATAGCCTATGAATCATCTTCTTAGGAAGATGAAAAAGTCACCTTTTACTGAAAAAAGGTGAAGGAGCTGATAAAGTTCAAAGTCTCATACATAGTGATGTATATGGATCTATGAACTTAAGTACCAAAGAAAGATATTAATATTTCATTACAAACAACCTATCCTGGCATGGGTGCATCTAGCTTGAATCATTTAAAATGTTCAAACGATTCAATAATGAAATAGAAAATAAACTGGAAAGGGCATTGAAATTCTTCGATCAGATCGAGAAGGCAAATACTTATCCAGTAAGTTTGTGACATATCTAGGAGAGAATGGAATTTTCTCTCAGTAGATTTTTTTTTGAAATACAGTGTATCTGAAAGGTAAAATTTGAACTTTGTTAGACTTGGTTCAATCCATGATAGGGTTTACTTGTCTGTCTGCTTTAGGGTTGTGCTCTTATGGCTACTAGTTTTACTCTGAATTTATACCAAGTAAATTTTTAAAGAGTCCATATGAAATATGGATCGGGCATAGACCTAGACTCTCTCACCTTCGGATTTGGAGTTGATCGGGCTATGTAAAAGATTTGCACACAGACAAACTTGGATCCTGATCTAATAAGTATTTAAGGATTATTAATTCTACCATACTGAAGAATATAAGATGTTCATCAGTAGAAGGGCATTCCTTTTAGAAAGGAGTTTCTTAAAGAAGAAACTGATGCTTGTCAAGTTGAACTTGAAAAATTTTGACTGATAGAAAAGAACGGACATTATCTGGTAAACCTATAGAATCAGATTTGATCAGATCAAATCCGAAGCTCATTAAAATGTCACCTTTAAGAAAATCTGATAGAGTATCGCATTAGCCAGATAGATACTTCAGTATTTTGGTCTTGGTTGGTGATCCTGTTGAGCTTGATGAGAACAACAAGGATCCGATCACCTATAGGGATACAATGCAGTGGTTTGACTTTTAGAAATGGCTTGGAACCATATAATCCAAATTGAAGTCTATGAAAATTAATAGTTCATGGATACTAGTTGATTCACCTGAAAGGATAAAATTTATTGGATATGAATAAATTTTTAATAAGATCAGAGTAGCGCAGACGAGAAGATAATGATCTGTAAGGCTCATTTGGCTATTATCTTAGTTTTCGAACATACGTTCTAAATGTATATCTTTGTTATGAACAAAGACAAACCCTGTATTTATAATTGGACAAAATATTTTTGTAGTGTTTTTTCTTGTGATGTTTGAGAATGAAATTCTCTTAATCGAAAATGTCATTCCAGCATTACAAGGAATAAAGGTTTAGCTGTCATCTTATTTCTCCATGTACAAGATCAGATATGGTATAATCACTAGAGGTATTGAGTAGATACCAGTTTGATCCAAGTGACAGCCATTGAAAGATTGTATAGACAATTCTTAGGTATTTGAAAAATACTAAGGTTCAGTGACTCAAATATGAAAATACTGACTTAAAACATATGGATGTTTTAATTTCAGAATAAGATGACAACAAGAAATGTCAGGTCATATCCTAATTATAGGAACAATCTACTGAAAAGGTTTCAAGCAAGATACTTTAGCCTATTCAGTTAGTGATGTAGAGTATATTGTGGCATATGATGCTACCATGTAAGCTATATAGTTGCTGAGGTTCATTAGCAGGTTGGGAATGTCACCCTCCATCGATGGTCCAGTTCTATCGTAGCACTGGAGCCATAGCTCAGGCTAAAGAACCCAAGGACCAGCATATTCTGCATCGCTTTTACCTTAGATATTAGATCTGGGTGACGTTCATCTTTAGTAGATCAATGGAAAAGGAGAACTTCACTGACCCTTTTACTAAGGCCTCGAAACTAAGGAGTTGTATGAACTCAAGTGAAAGATAGGATATTTGATATCATTCTGATTGGCTTTAGTCTAAGTGGGAGTTGTTGAAAAATATCTTAAAACCAATCATCTAAGTAATAGATGATTGAAATTAGTATATGAATTATCTAATAATAATAGTTATTTGGCTGGTTCATCATAAAAATTCTATCTTTCTTAAATGAACTCCTAAATTATGATGAAGTTCTTAAAACCATAATCAATTGATAAAGAAGAATTTATCGAATGATTCTTAAATTATTCATAACCAAATGATAAGTTATTAATAAGGATGATAACTTATCGAGTGTAGGTCGCTGTACATATACGTTGGTTGTCCTCGCAACCAAGTGGTGTGGAGTCACTGGTATGGCATTCAGATGAGATATAGAAGTATATCTACACTAAACGTGATCAATATAGTACTCTACTATCAAGAGTAGCTATTTAAGGTCAATGGATATAAGTGTCCCTCCGACCTGAGATTACCATGGTGACTTGCAAGCAACTCACTGTACTTTGGTGCCAGATTGCCTGTATTTCTAATATAGGTTCAAAAAATTTTTGGGTACAGTCAAGAACTTGTTAAGTTGGTGTATGAGTCAAGATGAGATTAACCACTCTTGATTAATTTCAGAAAGAGAATGACTTAATGAGTTTCAATTTAGCAAAACTTAGGCCTGGGTAATCCTCATGAGGAGTCACGAGATTTGCAAAATTTTGAGACATAATAGAGATGACTTGTATGAGTATTTGATAGCATACTCGAAGTCATCTTGAGCATTATTGATCAAAAGGATGAATTATATGATAACCATGGGCCAGGGTTCTAAAAATGTTGCTTTGCATATATTCGACCTATCCGGATGTCGGAAATCATTACTAGATGGTAACTTTGATGGGTATAGAAATTAGTTCCTATACTACTAGATTAGGTTCAAACCTATGGGATCACACATATTAGAGTTTGTAATCTGATTAGATGGTTAATCGATGATTGAAAATTATTCTAAGGTCAATCCATTAATATGATTGATGTTTGACCTAATGCAAGTGTTGCAGGAGGATCGATTAGCAATCGGATTGCTAATTGGATCAATTTGATTGAGCAATCAAGCTCAGATCAAGTCTAATTAAATTAGATTCAATTAGAATTAGTTTGGACTTAATTAGATTAAATCTAGTTGGTTTATTGGATAAGCCAATTGCATGAAAGAACAATTCCTTGTTTGACTAGGACTAGGATGCACCTAATTGATTTAGGATTTAAATTAGATTCAAATCTTGATTTAATCTAATTTAATTGGGCTTTTAGTTGGACTAGGATCATCTTTTATTCGATTGTATTTAATCTAATTTAAATAAAATTTAAATTAGGTTCAAAACTATTTTGACATAATCAAACAAGAGAAGTCCTAGTTGGACTGGGACTCTCTCTCTTTCTCTTGTGCCTAAGAGCCCATGCCCACCTTTATTTAACTCTTGATTTTCTACATACATTTCCATGCCAAAGAAGGCCTTCCACATCCCATAATTCAGAATTTTGGGAGTTTGTTTTGACTTGGTCAAAAGCAGGAAGTAGTTAGGATTAGTTTCCTTCTTGGAAGAGTCCCCTTTGACCAAAACTCCTCCCTACTCTTGTGCGCCAACCTAACCCATGCCATATTTGTTTTCTCTACCATTCTTCCTAGATTTTGTGGCATTGATTTCCTTCTTCTCATGCCAAAAAGGGTGGGAGCAGCATCCAAGAGTTGGACGCCCATGAGACTCCTTGCAAGAATAGTACTTTGACCTAGTCTTGGGGTTTTAGTTGTGATGCCTCCTATTTGATAGGAGGATGGCGTGAAATCACTTGGTATTCCATGGCAAAAGAGATCAAAAAGGGAGAAAACGGGGGTGGTTTGGGGTGCCAAGACTCTTGGAGGACATTCCTTCTTTTGGACATCAAATGTTGATGTCTCGATGAAGACATGGTATGAGAAAGATTGTCTTCTCTTGTATTTTTTTTTTTTATGTTTCTCTCTTCTTATTTTATATGTGATTTTTCTATGATAAAAATTTGAGAGAGAGAAAGTGAGTTGGCATGGGGATCTATGCTTCAAGATGTCGGAGCATAGTAATCATCTTTGGACATGATCGGATCATGTCCTGATGTGAGAAGAAGAAGAGAAGAATGTCTTCTCTTAGGGTTTCTTTGAGAATTCTTCTTCTTCATATTTTTATGAAAATTCTTTATGATAAAATCAAAGATATTAGATCTAAAAAAATAGAAAAAAGTATAGAGGAGAAGGTCTCCTCTGATCCTAGCATAGAGATATTTTTGGGACATTGACTGTGGATGTCCGAAGGAAAAGATTTATCTTTTCTTAGTATTTATTTTTTCTTATTTTATTTTCTAATTTATGAAAGATCCAAGGATTGGATTCCTCTCTTATTCCTCCTCATATTTTTCATCTCTTGGAGTGTCCAAGAGATCTGGAGAATATGTACTTGATTAATTATCAGGAGGGATCCATGAGAAGCTAGCACTTCGAGTGGATTTTTGTTCGATGAACCTCCGATCTATGTTATAGGTTCGTGTGAATCACCTGTAGAAGTTGGACGCATGTGCAGCTTTAAAAGTAATAATGAAAATCAACTATAGAGTTTTAGACCCGTGCAAAGATAAGAGTTTTGATCTCTTGGTAACCTAGATTTGATCTAGTATTAGATCTAGAATTATTCTAGATCTATGTATTGATTTGATCAATACCAATTATTATTAATTTATTTTTAGATTTATATTTACATCATAACATGTTATAGATCTTTGATATAGGATTTTGTAATTTGATTACATGCATATTATAGATTAAACTGTTTAATCTATGTCTTCCGCTGCTTTAATTTTGAAAAAGTTTTGAAATCTATGTATGAAACCCTGCATATTTTCCAACATCTTCTTTAGTGAAGGCAACCAGTTCCCCAGTCCTCTACCTCTTTGCCAGCTTTGCCATTCCAGTGATCTCCTCTTATTGATGTCCCTTAGTGATAGTATTGATAATCCTAAGTGGGGGCTAATCTCCTTACAGCTCATCCCTCCGAGATGGTTCAGGCTGCAGCAGGACTCTTGATCGATCCTCTCTTCTTTTCGATCGATGTCACAGAAAGTGGTCTAGCCATTCTCGTCTAATGAGCTTTTCGATTTCATCTTAGAGCTGGATGCATTCTTTAGCATCATGACCATGGTCACGATGATAAAGGTTGTGCTTGCTGGGGTTGTGCTTGCTGGGGTGAGTCCGCATCTTCTCCGATCTTGGTAACTACTCCTTAATCTCCATCAGCATCTGAGTCTTTCAGGCATTCAAAGGAGCATAGTTGTGGAATCTTCGAGGAGGAGAGTTCTGCCATGTCCTTCGATCAGGACTTCTTGGTTGACGAGCTTGAGGAGGAGTTTAGGCTTGTCTGTGCTTAGAAGGGGTTCTAGAGAATGGTCAAGCTTCATTTGGCCTTTCTGCAATTGCGGGCTTGCTTGATTTGCTTGCTTGCTGCTCTCTAATAGCCTCATCATTCTTTATTTTGAAGGCTTTTTTTGAGCGAGCATAACTATCTACTCGGGCCAGCATCTCAGTAAAATTCTTGGGATACTTCCTCTCTAGAGAGGATAGAAGATCATTCTTCTGAAGACTATCCTTCAATGCGGCCATGGCTATAAATTGATCCAAGTTTCAGACTTCTAGTATAGCAGCATTGAAGCGACTAACGTAAGCTCGAATGGACTTTCCTTTCTTCTACTTGATGTTGATGAGGAAGTCCAAACCTAGCCTTAGATATTGGCTACTAATGAAACGAGCTGCAAACTGATGACTCATTTGATCAAAGGAGTAGATCGTACTTGACTTAAGACTTGAGTACTAATTTCTTGCTGCTTCTTTCAGAGTTGAGGGAGAAAGCTTGGCATAAAATAGTATCTAGTGCACCATGGTGCAGCATCATGATCCGAAAGGCCTCAAGATGGTTGATCGGATTTGAGATCTTGTCGTAACTCTTAAATTAAAAGTTCGACAGGATGGGTTCCTACATGATTTGAAGAGAGAATGAAGGGTCAGTGCAGATATCGTCGACATGGATAGGGGCAACATGGTGGAGTTCCTTGATCCATTTATTCATCTCTTGAAGTTTTTGATAGAGATCTTCTCGATCATGAATCTCGAGGGTCCTCTGGCTGAATGGTGGCAGTGATCTTCTGGGGGTGGAGTCGTTGTCAGAATAGGGGCTCGTTGCTCTTTGTTTCTCCTTCTTAGGGGTTATTGGCCAGCTTCCCCAAGTGTGCCTTTCTCGCATCGGATCTTGATATTTTGGTGAAGTTTCCTTCAGCAGGATTGGCACCGAAGGTTGCTGTATGGCCTACACTGCTTTAGTGAGATACTTAACCTACTGAATCAGAAGGTTAAACTACTCTAGATCTATCATAGTTGCTTATGGAGGAGGTTAAAGTACCGACGATGGGATCGAAGTGACTGGATTTGGTTTAGATCTAATGGTGGAGGCAGCAGATTGTCGGATAGAAGCCTTCCTCGATGGCATCTTCTAGAAGCAAACAACAGTCAAAAGAAAAGGAATAGGAGGGGTTAAGAATAGAAGAAGAGCAAGATTGACTGAGCACTCCTTTTAGAATAAGAGCTCAAAGGTTTCTTCCTCTAGTGCCGATCCTGTTGGTGTAGAAAATGGTGCTAATGTCGAAGTCGCTAGAGTGGATGGAGATGAGGCCATCGATGGAACCTATAAGAAGAAGTCCAAATTGGAGATGGGTGGCTCCAATAGGATTCTTCGATGCTCAAGTCAATTCTCTTGCCAAAAAGAATGGAGTGCTTAGGAGAATTAAGATGGAGATGAGAGCTTAGAAGATAAGATGTATCTATAGGATCCTTTTCTATAGGTAGAGCTAGTAACTAAATAAAAATGATAGCCATAACCATCTGCTAGTGGACCATTCAGAGCCACGTGAAGTTTGTTATGGAGAGTGGTGTCCGTTGTCATGACTTGCCAGTCCATTGAAGATTAATAGCCAAAGTTTGAATAGAATTGTTACACTTATAGACAATGAAGAACTCTGCATCCCAGCAGTTTTGGAGGGATTTGGACACTTCTAAGATTGTCTGCAATTGGTGGGTATTTGCTTAGTTGGGAGTTGGACTTGTGCAGATGATGAGGTCCTACTGCTGTTTAAATCTAGTTGATTGATGTTCAGAACATAAGATGGCTAGTTCAACCACTGAAAGGAGTCTGTTGGGCAACTGGAAGGAGTTTGATTGGAAGGAGTTCGTTGGGTTACTGAAAGGAGTTCAACTAGAATAAGTTCATTGGGCGATCGGAAGGAGTTTAACTGGAAGAAGTTTGACTGGAAGGAGTTAATCTGGAAGGAGTTCATCTTGACGAAGTTCACAATGCTCTACCAGTTTTTTGATTAACCGTGGCATTGACAATCGTGGTTGAGAAGATCATCTAGTGCATGCAAGTTGGAGATCGGCCATCCCAAGAAAAGCAGTAGCATGAAATCATACTGGTTGAAGTTTGGTCATGACTACCACACCTTGGATTGGTCACACCGAGGTTGAAATAGGTTGTTGAACTTTGACAGGAGCGACTTTACCACCAACATAGTTAATAGCAATGAAGTGAATATTATGCCTTGTTCCTTGCTCGACCTTTCGATCTCCCTTAGGTACTCTCCTTCCCCATGGATCTCCTAGAAAGAAAAAGAAGTGAAAAAAAAAAAGAATGATCAATCTATGTGGGAAAAGATCTTACCTTTCAATTTTTCTCCTTCTTTCCCATGTTTTCATTGACTTTTCCTATATTTTTCCAAGGTTTTTCCATTGTTTTTCCATCCTTAGGATTCTTAATTGGGTGGGAGGCTTTGAGCAGCTGAATAGGGAAGCTCAAATGATTACTAGGGTTTTGTGTTCGGTGTTGATATATAAGAGTTAAAATGGATATAAATACATTTTGGATTGATTTAGAACTAGTTGGGAAATTTTGCTTAGTGGTTAAGATGGAGGCTAAATTATTTAAGGGTTTGGGATTCAAATCCATATATTCTCCTATTATGCATATATTTTTATAATTTAGTTTGGAAAGCTGGTATCTAATGGATAAATCTCAAACCTATGTCAAACTCGAATGGATTTTAATTTGAAATTTCAAACATGTCCCAAACTCTATAGGGTATTACTAAAAGGGTCCTATTAGAGTTCTAGATGGATCAAGTATCTAGAAAAAACCTACCTAATTGATTTTATTAATTTTTTTGTACGTGAAACACTAATTAAAGATAGGAGCAGAGATATAAAAAAACTTTTGGTACATATGTTTTTAAGATCAGCTAACATTCATATATACTTATAGTCATCATTTAATTTTGTATTGATTAAATATAGTATTTCTCTTATAATAACCTATTAAGCAAAAATATTTATGAATTTTGTTGGAGGTAAAATAGCTCCCGCCAAAGTCTGGCGTGATGATGTCTGACCATGGCATGGTGCTGTCTAGAATAGTGATGGTGGAGTCTGAACTTTAGCTAAGCTACTTTCCTATCTCAGTCAAGTCCTGGAAGGTCGACCTTCGACCTTTGTACGTCGGATGATCTTCTTTATACCAACCCTCTTAGCTCTCTTGACAACTACAGAACCTATCAAAGATGTACTGAACTTCAGCCAGAAAGGTTTGAGCAATGAAAGAAGTTGCCATTCGATCGATTCTGATCCCTGGCTCGAAATAGATAGCAGGCCTCTACCAAGTATCGAATCCCAATATAACCCAATCTTGTTTGGTAGCCGACCTTAAAGGTGCCCAAATTTCTTCACTATAGATGGCAGATCTCATCAATCTCATATCAGAAACACCGGCCAGCTGAATTTCTCTCCGACCAAATTTTTCTACTCCACCTTATTGATTGTAGATCTTGGCAGCTCTACACCAAGGACTTTGGATGGACGAATTCAAGTCAGCAAGAGGACTTCGCCATTAACATAGTTTGATCTTCAATCCAGAGTAAGCAGTGGTTACTTGAGAAGAAACGAATCTCAGTATTCGTCCATCCTAGCTTTATGTCAATCTCGGATCTCCGCTATCCTAGCCAAACTTCTTTAAGAAAGCTTGGCCATAGTCCTTATTAAAGAGCCTACCATTCCTTTTCTGGCCTCCATTTTGAATGTCCACACCCGTTCTCAGCCAATCTTGAAGGCGACCAAGTTTTTAAAAGGCTATCAAAGGCAGTACTAGTAAGATCCAAGCTCAAAATCTGGTCATGAACTCGCCATCATCAATGTAAGGGCCGACCTTTGAAGCTCGGTCAATCCAACCTCCAACAAATGAAATCCAACCCCAGCAAATCATGACAAAATGATGGCCTAATCTCCATAATAAATTTCAAGTAGCCCAAACGACCTTCTAACATTCTGTTATGGCTGTCACCATCATTCTATTACAAGTTCTATCTATAAAAAGAACCCTCTAGATATGTCTTCTCTCTAAGCTCTCGTTTCTGCTTTAATTCCTCCTGAGTACTCCATTCTTATTGGTCAGAGAACTAACTTAACCATCAGAGGATCCAACTAGAGCCAACTCCATCGAGGATTTAATCTTACAAGTATCATCGGTGACCTCATCTTTTCTAACTCCAGCAAACTTTGGCATTCATCCATTTTCTGTATCAATAGGATTAGTGCTAGAGGAAGGGCCTCTGAGCCCTTATTCTAAAAGGAGTACTCAGTCGAGAGTGATCCTTTTCTTCTTCCAGTCTTCTTTCTTTTCTTTTCTACTAATCTTTCTTTTGCTTTAAGCAAGATGCCATCCAAGAAGGCTTCTTTTTGACGATCCATTGCCTCTACTATCAAATTCAACCCAAAACCAGTAGATCAACCAACTCCAACCCCATCACCGGCACCTCAATCTCCTCCATCAATAGTGGTGATGGATCTAGAGCAGTTCAACCTGCTGATGCAATAGGTTAAGGGCCTAAAAAAAGTAGTGTAGGCCATGCAAAAGCCGCCAGTACCAGTACTGATGGAGAAACCATCTCTAGAGCATCGAGATTCGGCATCGGAAAGACCTACCTGGGCAAGTCAGTTGGTAACTCTTGAAAAGGGGAAGCAGAGAATGGAGAGCTCCAATTCTGAGCATCGGAAAGACCTACCTGGGCAAGTCAGTTGGTAACCCTTGAAAAGGGGAAGCAGAGAATGGAGAGCTCCAATTCTGAGCATGACTCCATCCCCAGAAGGTCTTTATCCTCATTCAGCCAACCATACTTCGAGATTCATGATCGAGATGATATTCTTGATCAAAAGCTTCAAAAAATAAACTGGCAGATTGAGGAACTCCACTATGCTGCCTCCATCCGCAATGATGGCTCTGCACTAACCCTTCATTCTCCGCCCAGATCATGTAGGAGCCTATCCTGCCTAACTTCAAACTTTCTCAACTAGAGAGTTATGATGGGACCTTGGATCCTATCAATCAACTCGAAGCCTTCAGAAATATGATGCTACTCCATGGCATGCTTGATGCCATTCTATGTCGAGCCTTTCCCTCCACCTAGAATGAAGCAGCAAAAAATTGATACTCAGACCTTAAATTTGATACCATCGACTCTTTTGATCAGCTGAGCCACTAGTTTATAGCTAATTTCATTAACAATCGGCATCAGAGAGGAGGTTTGAACTTTCTCATCAACATCAAGCAGAAGGAAAGAGAGTCCATTCAAGCTTATATCTGTCATTTTAATGCTGCTGCTTTATAAAGAAAATGATCTAGGATTTCAAGGATGGATTTTAAAACTTTTCAAAAATCAGATAATGAAAGCAATAAATTAATCATATTAATTTATTTAAAACCTATAAAAGAGTCCTAGATCTAGGATCCTATCACATGATTTAGGTATGCTATTAAATCTAGAAATAAAAATAATCAAAAAGATGATATTGATCATATCAAACATCCAAGCAATTCTAGATTTGATCTAGATACATAAGGAAGATTATATCAACCTTACCTTTGCAAGATGAGTTCTCTAACTCACCGATTCAAGGCTGAGGTCATCGCTCTAAGCCGCATACGTGTTTGGCATTTACAGGATGTCCACATAAGGCTTCGATTCTCGATTTGAAGTCTGATGCAGAAAATCAGCATCGTATGCTAGTACTGTGTTGATCCTTCTTTTAATGGCTAATCTAGATCCTCCTTCAAATCTTGGACTCTCCAATTTTTATAAGAAAGAAAAGTGATTTATGAAGTAGGGACACCTCTCAAAAATCATAAAAAGGAGGAGGAAGGGGTCAAGAAAAATGCTTGGAGAAGAATCCTTTCTTCTGCCTTCTTTTTCTCTCACCAAGACACAACGGTTTGCATCTCAAGGAAGCTCCACACCTAGATCTTCTTTACACCCAAGCTTCCCAAATCCCAAACCTCTCTCTCAGATCTAAAACTTGTAGAAAACTCATGCCCTAACTTCCTTTAAATAGTGAGTTATGATAGAGTCTTTGTTTAGGTCAAATACCTAGAAAGATAGGTTCAATTTCAGTAAGGATTGGGGCACCCAACTCTTGGGCGTGCCCTCCTTATTTTTTTTCGTGGACTCTAAAAAATATGTGCAAATAAGTTTTCTATTTTTCATAAAAAAATTAGAGGAAAATCAGATGGTTTGGTGCCTCAAAGAAATAAGAAAAAAAGATGTGTCAAACTCTATCCAATAGAGATCTAGGTCAAAATAACTTGTTTGTTTTGACCTATTTCACAACTAATTTCCTTCTAAAATAGTGGAAGATATAAAAAGGGCATGGATACTCTCTAGAAATAAAATTTTTCATGAAAATACTAAGGGAATTGGTGTGGGGGGCATGGAAAGCAAGGTGGTGCAAGAAGGAGAAATCCTAGTCACATTAGGACTTCTAGTTTTGACTTGGTCCAACTTATTATTTGAACCCAATTAAATCAAAACTAATTCAATCCAATTAAATATGATCTTATTCAAACTAAAAGTCTAATTAAATTAAATTAAATTAAATTTAAATTAAATTAAATTTTTAATTAAATTAGAAATTGGGTGCATATAAGTCCTAATTGAACATGGACTTGTTCTTCCTTGCAATTGGCTCATCCAATAAACTAATTAAACTTGATCTAATCAAATCCAAATTAAATTTAATTAAATTATATTTAATTAAACTTAATCTCATCCCTCTGACTTAATCAAATTAAGCTAATTAGCAATTCAATTGCTAATCGATCCTCCTGTAACACTTGCACTAGGTTAAACATCAATCGTATTGATTGTTTGACCTAAGAATAATTTTAAATCATTGATCAACCATCCAATCAGATCAAGATCTTTTATGTGTGTGACCCCATAGATTCAAACCTAAGATGGTAGCATAGAAATAAATTTCTATACCAATCGAAGTGACCATCTAGCAATGATATCCGATGGCTAGATAAGTCGAATGTGTAAAGCAATACTCATAGAATCCATATGGATATAGTTTTCATTTAATTCATCCCCTTGACCATAATGCTCATCGGATAACTCAAAGTTTAACTGTCAACCATGATTAGGTCATCCACATTATATTTCAAAATATTAAATCCATCTCATGGATTATCCTGGCCAAGATTTTGTTAAATTGAAATACAGTGATGCATTTTCTCCAATCTCTTGGAGTGGTCAATCCCATCTTGATCACTCATCAACTTTGCAAGTACTTAATTATGCCCAAAAATTATTTTTAACTAGATTAAAAATTCAGATAGTCTGGCATCAAAGTACAATGAGTTGCTTGCAAGTTACCATGGTGATCTCAGGTCTAAGGGATACTTATACCCATATCCCATCAGAGCAATTTTTGACAGTAGAATGCTCTGGAGTTGGTTACATTCAGTGATGATGTATCCTTATATCATACTGATAAGCCATACCAGTATCTTCACACTTCTTGGTTAAGAAGACAATCAATCTATATGGCATACAATGACCTATACTCGATAAACGTTGTCATCCTAATTAACAACGTATCATTTAGTCATGAATAGTTTAAGGACTAATCAACAAGTCCTCTCTTTATCGAAGTTAGATAGTCTTAAGGACTTCATCATAATAAAAAGAGTTCATTAAAAGATGCAATCTTTATGATGAAAATATCAAAATAATATTTTATTCAATAAATAATTTATTAGTATAAACTAGCATAATTGTCAACAGGCTGATGATTAGCTTTAGAATATAATTTTCAACAACTTTCACTTATCCTAAAGTCACTCGGTACAGTATCTAATACCCATCTTCAACTTATGGTCATCAAACTCCTTTACTGCTAGGGCTTTAGTAAAGGGGTTGGCTAAGTTTTCTTTTCCATCGATCTTCTGAAGGTTAATGTCACCTCGATCCACGATCTTCTAGATTAGATGATAGTGGCAAAGTATGTGCTTCATCTGCTAGTATTCCTTTGGTTCCTTCGCCTGAGCAATGGCACCAATACTATGACAATACAGTAGGACTAGACCATCAAGAGAGGGTGCTACTCCAAGCTCAATGATGAACTTCCTCAGCCGCACAGCTTTCTTCATGGCATCTGATGCTGTGATGTACTCAGCCTCGTATACATAGTCTGCCATAGTGTGTTGCTTGGAACTCTTCTAGTAGATGACTCCATAATTTAGGATAAAGATATAACTCAACATGCTTTTACTATCATCATGGTCAGATTGAAAGCTAGAGTTGGTAAATCCTACTAGTTTCAAATCTGACTTACCGTAGATCAACCGTTGGTCCTTAGTATTTCTCAAATACTTAAGGATGATTTTCACCACATTTCAATGGTTCTCTCCTAGATCAAACTGGTATCTGCTCACTACTCTTAGTGATTATGGCATATCTGATCTCGTACATGTCATGGCGTACATGATAGATCCCACTGTCAAAGTATATGGGATTCTATTCATATGCTCTCTCTCTTCAAGAATTGTTAGACAATCATTCTTAGAGAAAGAAATTTCTTAGCCTATCGAAAGATAATCTTTTTGGAGTTCTCCATATTGAACCTCTTCAGCATGATTTCTATGTACATGGACTGGGATAATCCAAGTATCCTCTTAGATCTATCCCTATAGAACTTCATCCCTAGGATGTAGGATACTTCACGTAAGTCCTTCATGGAGAACTGAGATAAGAATCATTTTTTTTATTTCTTACAGTGTGGAAATGTCATTCTCGATTAAGAGAATATCATCCACATACAAAATAAGAAATACCACTATCAGACCATTTATTTATTTATAAATGCAGGGCTCTTCTCCGTTCTTAATGAAGCCATACGTTTTGATCATCTTATCAAAACACATGTTCCAACTCTGAGATATTTGCTTCAATCCATAAATGAATCTCTAAAACTTGCACACCTTGAACTCATCTGTGGATGTAAATTCCTCAGATTGTATCATATACACCTCTTCGATTAGCTCTCCATTCAGAAAAATTATCTTCATATCCATCTACAAGATCTTATAGCCCAGATGGGCAGCCATTGCAAGCATTCTCTGAATGAATTTGAGCATTACCATAGAAAAGAACATGTCATCATAGTTAATACCATAATATTAACGATACCTCTTAGCAGTCAGACAGACTTTATAGGTCTCCACTTTTTCATCTGTGCCCCTCTTCTTCTTGAAAACCTACTTACACCCAATGGGTTTAACCCCCTTAGGTGGGTCAACTAATGTCCACACATCATTGACCTTCATGGATTTGATCTTAGATTTCATGGCCTCAAGCCATTTCTCAAAATTAGGTCTCTGCATTACATCTATATAGATGATTGGATCCTCATCATTCTCATCGAGTTTGATAGGATCATCATCCCGGACTAAGAAACTATAGTATCTATCTAGCTGATATGGTACTCTATCGGATCATCTTAATAGTATGGTTCACTAGGCTCCAAATTTAATCTGATTAAATTTGGTTCTGGTTCAATTATTGATGTCGATTTTTCTACCTATTGAACTTCCTCAAGTTCAACTTTATAGGCAACAGTTCCTTCACCAAGGAACTCTTTTTCTAAAAAAGTTATCTTAAGACCGACGAACACCTTTTATTCTTCAGCATGGTAGAAATGGTAATCCTTAGATTCTTTGGGGTATCCTATAAACACACACTTATTAGACCAGAGTTCAAGTTTATCTATATGCAAATGTTTGATATAGGTCAAACAATCCCAAACCCATACGTGAGAGAGTGTAGACCTACGCCCAGTCCATATCTTATATGGAGTCTTTACAATAAATTTACTCAATATATTATTCAATATATAATATGTAGTCTCAAGAGTATAATCCCAAAATGAAATAGGCATACTAGCAAAATCCATCATGAATCGAACCATGTCTAACAAGATTCGATTTCTCCTTTTTGATACATCATTATACTGTGGTGTCCTTGGAGGTATCCATTGCAAGAGAATCCCATTCTCTCCTAGATATGTCAAGAACTCATTGAACAAATATTCACCTCCTTATTTCGATCGAAGAGTTTTAATATTTTTTTTAATTTATTTTTCATTTTATTTTAAAATCGTTTGAATATTTCAAATGAATCTGACTTGTATTTCATCAGATAGATGTACCTATACCTAGATAGATTATTTATGAAAGTGATGAACTAGAAATATCCACCTCTAGCACTTGTACTCATAGGTCCATATACGTCAATATATACTAGACCTAAGAGCTCGGTGGCTCTTTCACCATTTTCAGTAAAAGATGACTCGATCATTTTTTCAAGAAGACAGGACTCATAGGTTGGAAGTGATTCACAATCACTGACTTTGAGAATTCTCTCTTGAGTCAACCTATTTATCTTATTCTTGTTAATGTAACTAAGCCTATAGTGCCATAGGTAGATATCAAAGACATTATCTAATCTAGGATATTTTTAGAAATGCACATTACACTCACAGACTATGATAAAATATAAATATCATTTCTTTATTATCCTTGCATTATCATAATATCATTCATAATGATATCACAATAATCATTTTTATTGAGAAATGATAACCAACTTTGGCCAAAAGGCCAATAGAGATTATATTCTTCAGAAAAAAAGATAATAATGTCATTCATTTAAAGAAATAATATTAGTACTAAAAATAAGTTAAACTATTTCCATAGCTAGAACTGAAATAGAACTTCCATCTCCAACAATCAGGAATCGCTCATTATTTTCAAATTTTTTACTAATTTAAAGTTCTTACAAAATATTGCAAATATGGACTGAACTTTCGTTATCCAATACCCAGGTAGTAGTATCACAAATAGAAAAATTACAAGATGTTATCATATAATATCCTTGATTAGCAACTCCTTGCTCTTTTCTCTTATTCAGCATGTTGGGGTCATGGAAAGCAAGATACTAAGAACAGTTCCTCTTCCAACACCTCTGCTCCTTACAGTAGAAGCACTCTACCTGATTTAGGTTAATCTTGGATCTTTTGTTTAAATTGGGCATAGAGGCCACAGCACGGACCACTTCGTGCTGCTAAACAACATTCAACTTTCAATACTTATTATCGAAGTTGGATCCCATAAGTTTATCGCTGTCTAATAGTGAATGGAGCAACTATGGTTTGGATTTAATTGTATAAAGAAGAACTAAAAGCTTAATTAGTAAATAATTTATTAATCCTTAAGATTTGGACATTAATTGAAAGGTTGTCTCACTATTTTATTCGAATTGGTAGTCTCTATCTTCAATTCGAGGAATTATCCTAATTTCTTAGTGGATACTAAAATCCACATAGACTATACACAAGTCCAACTATGGTTGGTCAATTAATGTACATCTAAGGATAGGTTCATAACCAATTATTTTTTTAAATAATTTTTAGTAATTTAATTTTATCCCAGGTATCTTTTCAATAGACTAGGGCCTCCACTAAAAGTCTTGGTTAGGTCCAATCATTAACATGACTATACTTGGTACATCTAACTAATGAATGATTAAGTCCAACTATGATTGGTCAACCTAACCACCATTTAGAGAGACGTGGCCAAGAAATCATATTATGAATGATAATTCCATTAGCCAATAAGCACAGGCCTTTGGGCCTCCAATGATTATCCAACTAATGAGCCTATTATCATCCACTTAATGGGAGGCTATGATCTAGTTATCACTATAACTATTTTATTTTGAGGATCTAATAGTTTTAGAGGATTTAATTTATTTAGTTTAGAATAAAGAATCAGAAAAACCGTCTAATCATGATCCTCCCACTAACTTCACCAAGTCAGATTAAGGAAGACCATTTATAGGCTGGTCTAGGAGCACCTAAATCAGTCACACTGATTTACCTAGCTGACATGGGTCAGCTCAAATTATCAAGTGATCTGATCAAAATATAATTTAATCAAGAAAGTTAGGTAAATGAGATCGGTAGGAGGGTCTGCCAAAGCTTGCCTTAATCATTATAAAAAATGGCTAGATAAGCGGGCTGCCAATTAAAAACCACTAGTCTGGATTGCCAGACTTACTTTAGACATCAACTAATTAATTAGTTTCGATTGAATCAACTTAACAGGTCATGCTAGACCGCGTAGACAAGAATCAAGTCCATCTTAATTCTCGTTAAAGACATAGACTTGACCAACTAAAACTATTATAATTGATCTAGAGAATTCTTGACCAAATCTATAAGAATTGTTGATTAAATTTAGTCAATTTTCTAATTAAGTTCATATTTTAATCTAACCTTAGGTCTAACCCAATTAATGGATCTAATATTCACTAACCTATTAACCCAAGTATTATGATTTGTATCTTAGGATTTTCAATTTAGAATCCTAGATCCTAAATAAACAACTTAATTCTTAATTAAGTTTTGCACTGAGGGTTGGAGTTCGGTATTTCAAAAATAATTTTTATGTTTGTAAAATATTTTTACAACATGGTTCTATTAACCAAGTTGCATGTTTGATTCATAATCAATATGCAAATCAAAAGTAAACATGAATCTACTTTAGATCTAATCTAAAAGTATTCATGTAATTCAAGATTGAAATAATTTCAATATTAATCTATCATAAATCATCTTAGATCAAATCTAATATATTTATGATGATAAAAATTAGATTAAAATATTTTCAATCAAATCATAAAATCTCTTAGATCTAATCTAAAATTTTATGATTAGAGTTTTAGATCAGTATAAACTAGGATAATCTTTTTACTGTAAGAGATAAATCTTACAGCAGGACAATGTTATAAGATCAGTCCGTACAATCTAAAATATTAATTTTTAGATTTAAATAATTTTAAATCTAATTAATCATTAATTAATTTAGATCATATCTAATAATTTATGATTAACATTAGATCTATATGAACTAGGATAATCTTTATACTATAAGCAGTAAACCTTACAGCAGGACAACCTTGGAGAAGAATCATTTTTTCTCCCTTCTTTTTCTCCCACTAGGACACAACAGTCTTTGTCTCAATGAAGCACCACACCCAGATCTTCTTTGCACCTAAGCTTCCTACATCCCAAACCTCTCTCTCAGGTCTAAAACTTGTAGGAAACTCATGCTCTAACTTCTTTTAAATAGGGAGTTATGATATAGTCCTTGTCAAGGTCAAATACCTAGAAAGATAGGTCTAATTTGAGCAAGGATTGGGGCACCCAACTCTTCAGTGTCTGTTCCTTATTTTCTCTCATGGACTCTAGGAAATATCTGTAAATAAGTCTTCTATTTTTCATAAAAAAATTAGAGGAAAATTAGGTAATTTGGTGCCTCAAAGAAATAAGAAAAAATGATATGTCAAACTCTATCCAATAGAGACTTAGGTCAAAATAATTTATTTATTTTGACCAATTCCACAACTAATTTTCTTCTAAAATAGTGGGAGACATAAAAAAGGCCATGGATACTCTCTAGAAATAAAATTTCTTACAAAAATTCTAAGAGAATTGGTGTGGGGGGGCATGGAGAGCAAGATGGTGCAAGAAGGAGAAATCCTTGTCACACTAGGACTTCTAGTTTTGACTTGGTCCAACTTATTATTTGAATCCAATTAAATCAAAACTAATGCAACCCAATTAAAGATGATCTTAGTTCAACTAAGAGCCTAATTAAATTAGATTAAATTAAATTTAAATCTATTTTAATTTTTAATCAAATTAAAAATTGGGTGCATACAAGTCCTAATTGAACAGGAACTTGTTCTCCCTTGCAATTGGCTCATCCAATAAACTAATTGAATTTAATCCAATCAAGCCTAAATTAAATTTAATTAAATTATATTTAATTAAACTTAATTTTAGTTTTTTGACTTAATTAAATTAAGTCAATTAGCAATCTAATTACTAATTGATCCTCCTATAATACTTGCACTAGGTCAGAAATTAATCATATTTATTGTTTGACCTAAAAATGATTTTAAATCATCAATCAACCATCCGATTAGATTGAAATCTTTTATGTGTGTAACCCCATAGGTTCGAATCTAAGCCGATAGCATAAAAATAAATTTCTATATCAATCGAATTGACCATCCAATAATGATACCCGACAATCGGATAGGTCAAATATGTAAAGTAACACTCTTAGAACTCATGTGGATATAATTTCCGTATAATTAATCTTCTTGATCTTAATATTTATAGGATGACCCAGAGTTTAACTGTCAATCCTAATTGGATCATCCATATTATATTTTAAAATACCAAATCCATCTCATGGATTATCCTAATCAAGGTTTTGCTAAATTAAAATACAGCGATGCATTTTCTCTAATATCTTGGATCGCTCAATCCCATCTTGATCACTCACCAACTTCACAAGTACCTGACTATGTCTAAAAACTTTTCTTAACTGAATTAGAAATTCGGATAGTCCAGCACCAAAGCACCATGAGTTGCTTGCAAGCCACCATGGTGATCTCAAGTCTAAGAGACACTTATACCCACATCCTATCAGAGCAATTCTTGACAGTAAAATACTTTAGAGTTGATCATGTTTAGTGATAATGTACCCTTACATCTCACCTATATGCCATACTAGTAAATACATTAAATATATATAAAAAAGTATCAATTTATTAATTAAGTTATCTTTATTTCTTAAAAATTAATATTTTATTTTATCTTTTATAGAAAAGAAGATTATGGATGGAAAGAGTTTGATTTATGAGTCATAACAAAAAAAAATTGAACCAAATCGGACCTAAATTGGACCTAGAATGAAGATTTAAAGGAAAAAGAAAAAAAATGAAAAAGAAAGGGGCCCAAAAACCCAGCCCAAAATGGTTTATTAGACCAATCGGTGCATGGTGAACCGACCAATCGGTCTATAGATTAGGCATAGACTGCTGGACCTGGACCTTTAAGGATTTTACCAAATATCCATCATGGCTCAAAGGGGTAGAAAGATCATTTTATCAGGCGAGATGCAATGTGATTGGTAGAGATCTTTGGTGTGGTCGGTCTATGTGGTCTATAGGTATAGGATTTGCACCATCGAACGGTCCTCAATGTAGCCGATCAGGATGCAACAGTTAGAATCTTTTCCCAATTTGATTCGAATAGCGCCCAGCCTTTGTGCATGATCCGATGGCCATAAATTGAGCCGATGAAGATCCGATGGCTAGAATTCAATTTCAAGTTGATTAAGGAAGATTTCAACATGATCCAAGGGTCCAAATTCATCCTATCAAGCGATTCGATGGCTGAAATTTAATCTGGGTCTTATTTAAGCTATAGGCAATGGATTTTAGTTAAATCTGGATCGTTTGAACCCGATGGCTGGAGATCATCACAAAGAGCAAAATTCGATCTAGACTTATTATCCTTAATTTTTCTCTGATTCTAACTCGATTTCTTCCCTTTTCTCTTTATAAAAACCATCCTAAAGTCCTCCTGAGAGAACTAATGAGCCATAAGTCCTTCTAAGCCTTCTAAAGCCCTTCCAAAGCTTCTCCATTAGCAGCCAGCCATCTTTCTCTCCCTCTTTTCTTTCTTCTCAAGCTTTCTTCTTCTCTTACTTCTCCTTTTTCTTCAATAGACCATAAAAATTCTCCTATTTCTCCACCAAAAACTTCTCTTCTGCTCCGATTCTTGCAACCGACTGCTGCCTGGGTTCTTCAGCAAAACTATAGGATGAAGATTCAGTGAGAAGCTTTCCAATGGCTGGCTAGATCGTCTAGTTCTCAGGAGATTATTATGATCTTATTTTAATGATATTTTTTATTTCTTATTTTTTATATTTTTTTAAAATTTGTAATAAAGACTATTTTTATTTATACAATTTTAGTGTCTTTATTTTCTTGCAATTGATCTGGAATAGTTCATGACTCTTAGGATGAACTGTGATCTACAAGTATGATTTGTACTCTTGAGATAAATTATATTTAGATTAATTTTTTTATCATATTTAAATTAATATTTAGACTAGTCTATAACTTTAAGAGACGGGCTATGATCTAAAGGATATAGGCCATGCTTTCTAAGATTGATTATATCTTTATTGATTTATTGATTAGATATCAATTATAGCATCTTAAAAAAAAGAATATCAGCTATCAAATAAGAGATCAATTAAGATCTTAAGAATCCATCTCCATACTTGCAACTTCTCTTTTAATTAATTTTCTATTTAATTTATTTTATTAATTAATTTAAATAATTTTTAATTAATCAATTTTTAATTAATTTTAGTCACTTTTAATTTATAATTTAAATATAATTAATACAATCCCTGAGGATACGATCTCGACTTATTCTATCTATATAGTAGTGGTTAGGTTTTTTTTGACCACCTATGATAGTGATCAAATTTTAGTACTATTATCGAGGATCATGATTAAATTATTTTTAAAATTAAAAAAATAATAATAAAAAAATAAAATTAAAAAAATAAAAAAATTTAAAAAAATTAAAAAAATAAATAAAAATAAATTTTTAAAAAATAAAAAATAAAAAATAAAAATCACACTAACACCACATAAGCTATCTTCCTAATCACAGAACCTTACAAGTAAAATTAATTAATTTAAATTTGATTATTTTACTTTACTTGGATATCTTGACTTTTTGCATCTCATCTACATAAGATACTTTAAGGGCACTAACCCAATTAAATAAGATAAGGTAAAAATTTGATTACTCTTCTTTTGCCCAAAAATAACTAATCAGCATCTTGCATTGACCCAAATCCTAATTTTTAAAATCAATTAGACGTTGGCTCCTAAGCATATTCGAGCTCATTAGGATAAGGAATCCTAAAAGTTGGACTAAGTTAGGATTAGTCAATTTAATTGATGTCTAAGGCAAGTGATTCAGGGATGACTAGGCCCAAAGGAAGGTGATTTATAATTGACTCTATTAGCTTATCTGGTCAAGCATAATTAGTGTCTAAGATAAGCAATGAGGGGACTCCCATCGACCTTACACTTACTTGGCTAGTTGAGTAGCTAATTCTTTATTTGGAGGGCTTGAAGATGATCTTGGCAGTTAGGAACTGTCTAGATCTAGGGTAACCCTTAGCTAGGATTGATTGCATAACTTGATTGCTAACCCACTAACATCGAACCTAATTAAACTTCTCTTCACATCTATTTCTTAGTTTTAGGACTCTTTAGGCTCTTATCTTTAGAGTTTCTTTCATCTTTTTTTTTATCTTATTCAAAATAAATATCTTAAAAAATAATAAAAAATATATATTTTTCTATGTTTGCTCTAAGGTATAATTGTAAGGTTTATGCTTGGGTGTTGCTCACTGCAACCTAAAATTTAACCTTTAGATCTTGAAATCGAGAGAACCCTAAGAGCTAACAGACTTAGGAACATGGACTGAAATCAAGAGAATGATCCACCTAGATAATTGAAGGAGTACTTCACTCCTCCTACATATTCTTACTCTTCCTGCATTTAGGTTCCTCCAGTAGAAGCTACATAGTATGAAATCAAGTCTAGTGTTATTCAGATGCTCCCATCTTTTTATGGACTTGCTAATAAGGATCCATACAAACATCTTGATGAATTTCTAAAAATATGCTCAATAGTTAAAATCCAAAATTTCTCTGATGATGTCCTTAGGCTGAAATTGTTCTCCTTCTCATTGAAGGACAAAGCCAAATATTGGCTGAACTCCTTAGATACTGTAACTATTTCAACCTGAGACCAACTTCAAAAAAAATTTCTCAAAAAATACTAGAAAAAAATAATCAAATAAGAAAAATCATAACTAGTTTTTCCTAATTAGAGGGAGAGATATTTCATAAGACTCGGGAGAGATTAAAAGAACTAATTAGAAAATGCCCCCACCATGTTGTACCCAAGTGGCAACTAGTTTAGTGCTTTTATGATGGCTTAACAAAGAAGCACCGGTAGATGGTTGATGCCTGATGTGGTGGAACCTTTATGCTGAAAAATGAGCAAGAAGCCTGGCAGCTATTTGAAATCTTGAGCGAAAATTCATGACACCATATGTCTGTTGCTAGGAGAGACCCTCCCATGTCCGGACCTAAACAGGATGGAATTTATGAAATAGGTAGTTCGATGGACATCTATAGCCAAGTAAATGAATTATCTCAAAAGATGGACCAACTATCATAAGCAATGCCCGCTAGTACTCCACCCACACCCATGGTAGATGTGTGTGCAATATGTTCAAATGTTGCACCCACTATTTATGATTGTCCTACTGCATTCCAATTCCCTGAGTTTATACATGAACAAGTAAATCAAACACAAACTCAAAATAATTTTAGGCAAGGATACAACCCTTACTCCAACTCCTACAATCCTGGTTGGAGAAACCATCCGAATTTTTCTTGGGCCCAACAACCTACAGCTAGGCCACCAGTATCCAGACCAAATTACACTGAGATAGCTTATAAAACAGCTCCATACCCACAAGTTGCACATAATTCATAGCCTTTTTCAAACACTACCTTTGAGGAAAAAATTATCCAACTCTTCCACTCCCACACTCAATCAATAGCCAAACTAGAGACACAAATAGGTCAATTAGCCACTACTTTAAATAGAAGGAAGGAATGAAGACTTCCAAGTTAGCCCATCAATAATCCAAAAGGACAGTACATGGCTGAAAGCTCCTCTAGCCTAGAAATTTTTTTAAAAAATGCTAAGTCTATTATGACCCTACGAAGCAGAAAAACCATAAGTTAGCCTAAAACAACTCGAGAATCAGAACCATCAAAACCAGCTGAATCAAAAAAAAAAAAAAAATCATAGAGAAGGAAGAATCTATTAATCTAGCACTGTACCTAAAGCTTCATACCCCAGTGCTTTACAATCTCCTCTACCTTTAGACAAGAAGGACATTAAAATGAATGAAATGCTTGAATTATTTAAACAAGTCTAAATTAATTTATCTCTTCTTGATGCTATTAAACAAGTCCCAACATATGCCAAATTCTTCAAAGATCTATGCACTCAAAAGTGAAGAACTAAAGCACACACACCGAAGAAAGTGCACTTAACTGAACAAGCCAGCTCTGTCTTTCAACAAATAACCCCACCCAAGCTTAAGGATCCTGGTACCCCAATAACATCTTGAATCATAGGGGATTTGACCATTAAGAAAGCATTGTTAGATTTGGGTGCGAGCGTTAATCTCCTCTCAAGTGCTATCTATGATCTTTGTGGATTTAGAGAATTAAAACCCACTATGGTAACCCTATAATTAGTTGATAGATCAATTAAGGTATTCTGTGGAATGTTGGAAGATGTGTTGATCAAGGTAGATGAATTTTACTTTCTTGTAGACTTTTTGATGTTAGATATGGAATCTGGTAGCAACCCCAGCCAAGTACCTATCATCCTAGGTAGATCCTTCCTAGCAACTGCCAATGCTTGCATAAACTATAGGACTGGGGTTATGGATGTGTCTTTGGGAAATAAAAAACTGAGGCTAAATATTTTTAATACTACATAGGGACCATCTACTTTTGACCATAATGAAATTAAATTACTAGAAAAAGTTTTAGAAGATAAAATCCATACCTCGCTCGACTCAGACCCTTTACAGACATGCTTAGCACACTTTGGAGTGGATGATTATGATATTGATGAATACACTAGAGATGTTAATGCACTTTTAGAGCCACCCAATTTTAGCACCACTCCTCCTTGGACTACAAAGTTTGAATAATTACCGACTCAGTCGAGCCCTCTAGTACCATCTCTAGAAGCACCACTTATCCTAAAGTTAAAGCTTCTTTCTGATACATTGAAGTATTTATTTCTCAAACCCGATGAGACCCTTTCGGTAATCATATCCTTCAAATTAACTACTGATCAGGAAGACCAACTTATAGGTGTGCTCAAAGAGCACAAAGAAGCCATAGGATGGATAATTGCTGATTTGAAAGGCATTGACCCTTCCATTTGCATGCATCACATACATTGTGAGGTCGAGGCCAAACCACATAGAGACATGCAATGTAGATTAAATCGAAACATGCGAGAGGTAGTAAAGTAAGAGGTAATCAAATGGCTAGATGCAGGCATTATCTGCCCAATTTTTGATAGTAAATGGGTTAGCCCAACCCAGGTGGTACCTAAGAAGTCGGGTATCACTGTGGTAGAAAATGACAAAGATGAGTTATTGCCCACTCGTATAACAACTGGTTGGCAAGTATGTGTGGACTATAGGTGACTCAATGTCGTAACTAGGAAAGACCACTTTCCATTATATTTCATTGACTAAATTCTAGAATGGTTAGCAGGTCAAAGCTACTTTTGCTTCCTGGATGGATATTCAGGATATAATCAAGTACTTGTATTCCTAGAGGACCAAGAGTAAACCACCTTCACCTACCCCTATAGTACTTTTGCTTTCCATAGGATGCCTTTTGGATTATGCAATGCACCGATCACTTTTCAGCGATGCATTATGGCTATTTTTTTTAATATGGTTGATAAGTTTTTAGAAGTGTTCATGGATGACTTCTCTATTTTTGGCTCTATTTTTTATGACTATCTCTAAAATTTAACTAAAGTACTTAAACGATGTATGGAGATAAATTTATTATTGAGTTGAGAAAAGAGCCATTTTATGATTCGTGAGAGAGTCATACTCGGACATATAGTATCTGAGCGGAGGATTGAAGTAGATAAAGCTAAAATTGAAGTAATATTAAAGCTACCACCTTCAACCTCGATTAAACAAGTATGATCCATTTTAGGACATGCAGGATTTTATAGGCACTTTATTAAGAACTTTAGCAAAATTTCCTGATCTTTTTGTATTCTTTTGGCTAAAGATGATTCCTTTGATTTTAATGAAGACTATTTAGCCGCCTATAACAAACTTAAAATGGCATTGACTACTGCACCAATTATTAAACCACCAGATTGGATCCTACCATTTGAAATTATGTGTGATGCTTTTGATTATGCAGTAGGGATAGTTTTAGGGCAAAAATTTAATAAGAAACCTCACGTAATTTACTATGCTAGCAAAATTCTCTCTGATGCTCAATTAAACTACACCACAATCGAGAAAGAATTGCTTGCAATTGTGTTTTCCCTAGAGAAATTTAAATCATATCTTCTGGGCTCCAAAATCTTAGTTTACTCTGATCATGCTATATTAAAATATCTGCTATCAAAGAAGGATACAAAGCCTAGGTTGATTAGATGGGTCTTTTATTGCAAGAATTTGATCTAAAAATTTTAGATAAGAAGGGTTCCCAAAATGTGGTAGCAAACCATATCTCAAGGATCTTGGTAGAACATAATAATGAAAGCATTGAAAATAGGTTTCTTGATGAATAACTATTTTCAGTATCTTCTAGTAATCTTTCTTAGTTTGCACATATAGTTAATTACTTGGCGATAGGACAAGTTCCATCCCACTAGATCCAACAAGAGAAAAATAATTTTTTTCAAGTAAAATACTATTTTTTGGAAGAACCAGAGTTGTTCAAAATTTTTCTCGACCAAACTATACGATGATGTATCCCTGAGAATGAATTTCAAAGTATCTTAACTTTATATCACTCATTAGCTTGTGGGGGATATTTTAGTGGAAGAAAAATAGCAACAGAAGTACTACAAAGTAGATTTTATTGGCCGACATTATTTAAGGATGCCCATGATTTCTGTCGTACTTATTTAAGATGTCAAAAAATAGAAAATATTTCAAGAAAAGATATGATGCCCATATCCCCAATTTATGGGCCCATTTTTTTCTTCTTATGGTAATGAATATATTTTTGTAGTAGTAGATTATGCTTCAAGTGGATAGAAGCTATGGCAACTCGAACCAATGATCATAAGGTGGTAATCAAGTTTATTCAAAGAAATATTATAAGCTGGTTCAGCTGCCCTAGAGCTATAATTAGTAACGGGGGTACACACTTCATGAATAGGCACTTTGAAGCATTGATGAAGAAATATGGGATCACTCATAGAATAGCCACCCTTTATCACCCCCAAACCAATGGACAAGTTGAAGTCTCAAATAGGAAAATAAAGAAGATCTTAGATAAAACAATTAGGCCCAATCGTAAAGATTGGTCTTAGAGATTAGATGATGCACTATGGGCCTACCGTACTGCCTATAAAACCCCTATAGGAATGTCTCCTTATCGGCTTGTTTTTGAAAAATCTTGTCATTTGTTGGTAGAATTAGAACACCGTTCATATTGGGTAATAAGAAAATTTAATTTTGATATAAAAAATGCAGGGTCAAGAAGGAGATAACAATTGAATGAATTAGAGGAATTATGTAATGAGGCACACGAGAGTGCTAAAATTTGTAAGGCTTGAATCAAAGCTTATCATGATAAGATTATTTCAAGAAAAACATTCAAACCTAATCAAAAAGTATAGCTCTTTAATTCTAGGTTAAGATTATTCCCTGGTAAGCTTCACTCATGTTGGGACGGACCATTCATTATGACTCAAATTTTTTCCCATGGAGTAGTAGAATTAAGAGATCTAAAATAGGAAAATACTTTTAAGGTTAACAGCCAATGGATCAAACCTTATGTGCATGGTATAAGGGATGGAGATCAAATTATTAAAAATTATGTCCCAAAGTCAATCATCAGTCTATTGACGGTTGAGCTATTTTATAATTATAATTAATTTATTAATTAATAAAAATATTTTGGCATCTTTTTTATCATAAGTTTACATCTTCTAATGAACTCCGCTGTTGTGATGAAGTCCTTAGAACTATTTAGTTTCAATAAAGAGAGAATTTATCGATTAGTCCTTAAATTTATTCATAATCAAATAATAGGCTGTTAATTAGGGCAACATCATCTATCGAGCATAGGTCACTATATGCCATATATGTTGTTGTCCTCTTAACCAAGGAGTGTGGAGATACTGGTAGGACATACAGATAAGATGTATGGGTGCATCATCATTAAACGTGACCAACTTCAGAGCATTTTGCTATTGAGAATATCTCTGATGGGATATAGGTATAAGTATTCCTTAGATCTGAGATCACCTCAGTGACTTGCAAGCAACTCACTGTGCTTTGATACCAGACTAATTGAATTTCTAATTCAGCAATGGAATGCTTCTGGGCATAGTCAGGTACTTACAAAGTTGGAGTGTGATCAAGATGAAATTAACCATTTCAAAAGTTGGAGAAGAATGTATCACTATATTTCAATATAGCAAAATCTTGGTCAGAGTAATCCATCAGATGAATTTGATATTTTGAAATATAATGTGGACAACCTGATCAGAGTTGACAGTTGAACTCTATGGTATCCTACGGGCATTGTGATCAAGGAGATGAATTATATGAAAACTATATCCACATGGGTTCTAAGGATGGTGTTCTACACCTTCGATCTATCCAACCGTTGGGTATCATTGCTCGATGGTCACTTTGATTGGTATAAAAATTTATTTCTATACTATCAACTTAGGTTCGGACCTATAAGATCACATACATTAGAGCTTACGATCTGATCAGATGGTTGATCAACGATTAAGAATCGTTCTAGGGTTAAACAATCAATACGATTGGTGTTTAAGCTAGTGCAAGTATTATAGGAGGATCGATTAGTAATTAAATTACTAATTGGCTTAATTTGATTAAGCCAATAGGTTGAGATTAAGTTTAATTAAATATGATTTAATTAGATTTAGTTTGGGCTTGATTGGATCAAGTTCAATTGGTTTATTGGATAAGCCAAGTGCAAGAAAGAACTAGTCCTAGTCTAACTAGGACTTGAAATAACCTAATTTTTTAATTTGATTAGAAAATAAATAAAAATTAAATCTAATTTAATTTGATTTAATTAAGTTCTTAAATGGGTTAGGGTCTTATTTAATTGTATTGATTTAATCTTGATTTTATTTGGTTAAAAGATCTTGTTTGACCAAGTCAAAATAGGTGTCCTAGTGTGACTAGGACTCCCTATCACTTGCGCCACTTAATCCTCACACCCCATGTCCTTTTTATTTTGTTTCTTACATGAAAATTCTCCACTCCCATGGATTCTCACACCCTCTTTCTCTCCTTTTTTTATAAGATAATTTGTTGAAAGACCAAGTCAAAAGAGGAGTTAGTTTTGCTTAGGATTCTATGAGATAGAATCCTTATTGATCAAAACACCTTCTCTTGAGTGCCACCCCCTCTTTTAATTAATTCTTCTCTTATTTCATGAAAATAATCTCTTTTTTTATGTGCCCTCCCTTGCTAGTCCATGCCAATAATTATGGAGGAGGCGCCCAAGAGTTGGGTGCCCCAACAACTTCCCATGTTTGGACATTCCTAGTCTGGGATTTTGATCTAACTTGGACTTTTCTTTTTTTCTATTTATTGGATAAATTTTATTCTAATTTTTTCATGGAATATAGAGCTTTGGGAGTGATTTGGGGGTGTGTAAAAATTAGAGGAAGAGGGTCCTTGGGCATGGGGGTTCCATAGGCACCAAACTAGGTATCTGGGTGAGAGAAAAGAGAAGAAGGAGAGGGTCTTCTTCTAGGGCTATTTTATTTTCAATATCTCCTCTTTTTTTTGAGTTTTTGTCTGAGAGAGTCTCAGATCAGTAAACTCTCATCTTTCTTCTCATATTTTAAAAAATCCAAATTTTGAAGAAGGAAGCATTAGATCGATCATCGAAGAAGGATCAGCACAATACTAACATGCTGTGCTGATTTCCTGCATCAAACTTCAGATCAGAGATCGTAGGCTCATGTGGATGACTCCTAGAGGCTGGATGCGTATGTAGCTCGTGACTTCATCCTCAAGCCTAGATCAGCAAGTTAGAATGCCTAACTTGCTCAGGTAATAGAAATGATCTATAAACTTCATACATGCATTTGATGTAGTGTAGATCTAGATTGATTTGATCAACCTTTTCTTTTTTGTTTGATTTTAATTTTTGATTTAATATCATGCCTTGATTATGTAATAAATTTGAGATCTAGGTATTTAAATATTTATTTAAATAAATATTTAATTTATTTAAGTCTTTCACTGCAAGATCTTGAAAAAGTTTCAAGATCTACCTATAAAATCCTAGATCAAGAACCTTCACAAATCGAGTCAGCGGATCTAGTTAAACCAATCTATGAACTATCATAAATTTTTAGCTTGGTCTAGCTGAAGATCTTAAACTTAGTGCTTGTTGGAGGCAACCCATCATCTTATTTTTTAGATTTCTATTTTTTTTTCTTTTTATTTTTTTCTTTTGTAGGAAACTAATAATGATGATTAGCTTAAGTTGGGGGGAGCATATCATCAAAACAACATCCTGTATGAATCTAATGGAGCATAATGAAGAACCTGCTAACAACAAATTAGGTGGTACCCCTCCTTAATAAATATTTTTATTTTTTTCTTCTTCCATTGAGGATAATAAAAATTAAGTTAGGAAGAGAATAACTAACTTTAAAATTTATGAGTCCTCAAGTATGATTTAAAATAATTAGCTTTATATATCCAAACTTTGTTTTGATTAAAAGTTAATTAGATATCCTAACTAATGAATGATTAATTATCTAGATAATTTTAGAGATATTGAGGAATAAATTATTAAGAAAATTCAATGAATGATAGGGTTTAGACTAGACTAAATTTTAAGAGTGATTCTAGAACCCACTTCTTACCGAGCTCAATAAAGAATCTACTTTCTGAGAGTTGGATGGAAAGGTCAAAATATGCAAAGGTATCCCTTAAAGTCTGCTTAAAAAAAAAATATTGATCTCTTACAGAGTAACCAAACCTCTTGGCCTAAGTAAGCATTGTGGTTCGCATAAAAGGATGGACAATGTGAATTAAAAAAAGAGGTTTAGCATTATTTCACTGAGTAACTGGGCCCTTTCGCCTAAGTAAGCATTATGGTTCATGTCAAAAGATGGGGATACAAGAGTATAAAATATATATATATATAAAAGAGTGGATAATAAGGGGACTAGATTGTAAAAAGATAATAAACCTCTCTCACATCGAGTTAGAAGATTTAAAGAGTAAAGTAGTGAGTTGATGAAAGAAGATCTCTAAAAATTTTTATAGCTCATACTTAACCACTAATTGGATTGAATTAGTAATCCGATGATGTACCTCTTTAATGGTCAGGCTAGGTATCAGTTGTCTTTAGAATCTTATTCAAATCAATTAAATTGGATTAGTCCAATTGATGACATCCAGATCCAAATCCTTATTTGTGTGATCTAGTTAGGTTTAGCTCCATATGGTAATGGGATATGTTGCGATCTCTATCATCAACATAATCGAAACATCTTCCGATGGATCAAAATTTTTTTGATTCAGACAACTAGTATGATCGATCATCTAAATCATTCTAATTGCTTCCAAAATCCATCAGTGACACCTAGCAGCATATGGTGGCGACCCATCAGAACTGAAAGCAAATCTCTCGGTGCCATTACCTATATGATTAGGTTCCTCTATCTTAAGCTCCAACTGGATTAGGGTTAAGGTGATCTCGTCAAACCCTAATATCCATCATATGAATTAATCATTCGATTCAAGTCCAATGTGAAAACCCTAATAGAAACTCTTTCTATTATTTCACTCTGCCATGGCCATGGGCTTATGGACTTGATTCTCATGATCATCATAGGGCTGCTCCTCATCTACCAAGGTAAATAGATCCCTTATTAGTGCAATCCAATTTCTATAATGAATATACTATAGCCAACATACAACTCAGGATTTCGAATGGCTAGGAGACCGAGTTATGGTGTAGTCAAACTATAACACCTCCAAGGTGAACTACCGATGCACCTTAGGTCAAAGAACCAGACACACCATTGTAGCTTCGAGCCAGTCATCGATGAGAAGGTAGACTTCCTCATGATTGCTCGAGGTGGTCACGCTCAGTGCCCTCGTTCTCTAATGAGTACCTATACTCTCACTTTGGTATCTTTATACCATAGACTCAAGACTCATCTATCCTAAAGAAATGATCATACACCAACCTTTCGGATCAATCACCATCCTCATGATGATCCTACGATAGGAAGCATTTTATGAGTTAATAATGAAAATTTATGTCTTAAATTTTCAACTCTTGAAAATATGAACTATCATTACTATTAACTCAAGGGATGTATCACAGACACTTTCAAATATACACTATGATAGAAAATAAATTATTTTATTATTTATAGTCAAAATTATAATTTTTTTCTTAGAAGTGTATTACAAGTGTTAGCCAATCTGGCTTCTAGGACACACATATCTAACAGATAGAGCGCTTGAGCAAACTTGGCTTTTTCTTGCATGAACAACTTGAGAAAGATGCAATACTGAACTCGCTGCCAAAGTCCTATCTCCCTTTTCTTGCTCATTATAGAATGAAAAAGCCTGAAGTAAACTACCATGGCTTACTGAGGTTACTTCAGAACTTTGAGAAGGATCACCAGCTCCATAAAAAGTCGGTGAACTTAGTGGGAGGTTCATCTTCTGGTTTTTGATCCTTTAGGAAAGGAAAAAAAGAACAAGAAGAAGAAAACAAAGAAGGTGTAAGTTCAGGTTGGGACATCAATGCAGTGTCAGACCAGGAAGATCAATCCCGATAAGAGTCAAGCTAAATACTTTTTTCACAAGAAGTGGGGGCACTGGAAGAGAAACTATACTCAGTATATTGCCTCCCTGGATCCAAACAGGCAGAGAAAGAGGCAAGCTATTGCTGGGCAAGGTATTTATATGATAACTCCTTACAATTTCTCTATTTATGATATTACTGACTAGGTATTGGATACCAGTAGCTCTTACCATATTTGCAATTCGTTGCAGGGGTTGCCAGTCAGTACAAGATTCGAGCAAGATGAAAGATTCCTAAACATTGGAGATGGAAGACTTGTTCTAGTTCTAGCTTTAGAAATTTTGAAACCTATATTTGAATCTTATACCATTGTTCTTAGTGATTGTCATTTCTATCCTAATTTTTTTTTAAATATTATTTCTATAGGCCTTTTGGCCATGAATAATTATAAAATTTTAATAAAGAAATGAGTTTGCAATGTCATTGTGAATGGTATTACTGCTTTCTATGGATAATTGAACAATGGTGTATATATGTTATCACAACCTGTTAATGTAGTCTATTCTACTGGCAAGCATCCAAGATTAGATAGTGTATCAGATATCTACTTATAGCACTGTAGGCTAGGTCATATAAATAAGAATAGGATAAATAGGTTGACTTAAGAGGAAATCCTCGAAGTCAATGATTGTGAATCACTTTCAACCTGTGAGTCCTATCTTCTTGGTAAAATGACCAAGTCATCTTTTACTGAAAAAGGTGAGAGAGCTAATGAGCTCTAGGTCTAGTACATACTGATGTATATGGACCAATGAGCATAAGTGTTAGAGGTGGATATGTCTACTTCATCACTTTCACAGATGATCTATCCAGATATGGATATGTCTATCTGATAAAACATAAGTCGGATTCTTTTGAAATATTCAAATGATTCTGAAGTGAAGTAGAAAAATAAACTAAAAGAGTATTAAAACTCTTCGATCTGATCGAGGAGGAGAATACCTTTCTGATGAATTTCTCACATATCTAGAAAAGAATAGAATTATCTCCCAATAGACTCCTCCTGGAATACCACTGCATAATGGTGTGTTTGAAAGGAGGAATCGGACTTTGTTAGACATGGTCCGATCCATGATGGGATTTGCCAGCTTGCCGATATCCTTCTGGAGATATGCACTTGAATCAACTTGTTATCTATTAAATAGGATTTCAAGTAAGTCTATAGTTAAAACCCCATATGAGATATAGATAGAACGTAAGTCAGCACTTTTACACCTTAGGGTCTGAGGGTGCCCAGCTTATATCAAATGGTTAGTTATAGACAAACTTGGACCTAGATCTGATAAGTGTACATTCATAGGGTACCCAAAAGAGATCAAAGAATACTATTTCTACTATGATAATGAACAAAAGATGTTCGTCAACCTTAGGGCAACCTTTTGGTAAAGGAGTTTCTTGGTAAAGGAACTATTGCCTCTAAGGTTGAACTTGATGAAGTTCAATAGGTAGAAAGTCCGACACAGAATGTTGAACCTAAGTCGGATTTGATCAGATCAGATCCAAAGCCTAATGAACCCGCACCATTAAGATATTTCAGTAGAGTACCATGCCATCCAAATAGATACTATGGATTCTTAGTCCAGGATGGTGATCCCATCGAACTCGATGAGAATGATGAGGACCCAATTACTTATATGGATGCGATGTAGAGATCTGACTCTGAGAAATGGCTAGAAGCCGTTAGATCCGAAATGGATTCCATGAAGGTCAATGATGTATGGATATTAGTTGACCCACCTAAAGGGGTTAAACCCATTGGGTGTAAATGGATCTTCGAAAGGAAGAGAGGCATAGAAGGAAAGGTGGAGACCTATAAAGCCCATCTGGTTGCCAAGGGGTATCGTCAACATTATGGTATTAACTATAATGAGATGTTCTTCTCTATGGCAATGCTCAAGTCCATTCGGATCATGCTTGCCATTGCTGCCCATTTGGACTATGAGATCTAGCAGATGGATATGAAGATACTTTCCTAAATGGAGAGCTGACCGAAGAGGTGTATATGATACAACTTGAAGGGTTCACATCCACAGATGAGTCCAAGGTGTGCAAGCTTTAGAGATCCATTTATGGATTGAAGCAGACATTTTGGAGTTGGAACATGCATTTTGATAAAGTGATCAAAACGTATGGCTTCATTAAGAATGGAGAAGAATCCTGCATTTATAAATGGACAAATGGTTCAGAAGTGATATTTCTTATTTTGTACATGAATGACATTCTCTTAATCGGGAATGATATCCCCATACTATAAGGAATAAAAGTCTGATTGTCATCATAGTTCTCCATGAAGGACTTGGGTGAAGCATCTGATAAACATCATACATTCACCAATAAAAGTATTAATTTATCAATTAATTAATATTAATTTTTAATAATTAATAATCAATTTATATATAATTTTTGAAAAATTTATATTTTTATTAATTAAAAAATTAATTAAAAAATAATAAAAATTAATAAAAATTAAAAAATAAAATTTTATTATCAATAGAAAGAGCTCATTTTTCTGATCACAACGAAATAAATTTCAAGTAAAACGGAGCTAAAATGAAAAAGATATGAATTTTTAAAAATATAAAATAAATAAAAATTAAATAAAAAAGAAAACGGCTCAGCCGGCTCCGCAAGCCGAGCCACCAAGCCAAGCCGAGCCATCAAGCCGACTCAGCCGTTGAAGCCATCAGCCGGTCCACGATCCAGGCGTGGACCGCCAGCTCAGCAAATTCCGGCGAATCAGAGATTGCCACGTGGTGGACCTAGACCCCTTAAGGGTCTACAGAAATTTATCGCGGCTCACAAGGGTAATTCAGTCTTTTCGTCCGACAACAGCGGCGCTGATTGGTTGCGGTGTGCGGTGCGGCCGGTCCACGCGGTCCATGGGAACAGTTATTGCGCGATCGGACGGATGTGGTTGTTTGCGGTCAGGATCGGACGGCTGTGGTTGCTTCCGAATTTTATTCAGATACAAACATCACGCGGATCACCATCGGACGGCAGCGCTCGATCCAAGGCGATGATCCGACGGTCCAGAACGCTGCCGGCGGCGATCAAGACTCCCGAAGCGCGATTTGCGGCCAGATTTTTCCTCGATCAAGCGCGATCCAACGGCCAGAATTTAATCCGACCCGATCTGAGCTTATCTGCATCCGATTTTGATGATTTTTGGACCGTTGGATTCCTGTTGAACGGCTGGATTTTATCAGATTTATCAGAGTCGTATCTGAGCTATTTTGATTCAAATTTTATCCGAATTTATTTGTATTTTGATGATTACAAAGGCATTAGTCCCATATTGCCTTTAGAAAAAATATCCAGCCCTCCTAGCTCTATAAAAAGGACCCCAGGCCATCAGAAATTAATATCTCCGATCAAGGTGAAGCTTTGGTACAGGGCGAAGCCAGGCTATGGGTTAAAGGCTGCTTCGAAGCAACGGGTGCCGAGAAGAAGAGCCGAGCTTCTACACCATCTTTCTGCCAATGCCGATCCAAGATCAGAGATCAGGCTATTTTATTTTATTTATCTTTTCTTTTTTAAATTTCTATGTATTTAAATTCTAAAATTTTAATTAATAAAAATTTTATTTTTGCATTTTAATTTCTTACTTTTAATTTTTATTGTAATTTAATTTCTATGCACTTTAATTATTATTTTTTTATTGCAAGTAGATGCTAAGATCTAACTAGTAGATCTTAGTACCAAGTTTAAATTTTTGCATCTTTTAATTTTGATCCCAAAACTCTTCTCTTTTCTTTTTTTTCTTTTATAAAATCAAAGATTTCAAATCTAAAAACACTACCTTCCCTGTGGATTCGACCCGACTCACTACTATCTACGTATTTTTCAATAATTTTAAGAAGTCGGATTAAACTGATAAACACGGTGTCTTAACGACAGCATCGCGTCCCTATCAAGTTTTTGGCGCCGTTGCCGGGGAAGGTTTTTGATTTTTGATTTTGATTTCTTTGATTTATTTTAAATAAATTAAAAATAATTCCGGCAAACGCTTCCTATCAAGTTTTTGGCGCCGTTGCCGGGGAAGGCACGGATATTAAATTTTTGATCTCTTTGATTTTTCTATAAATAAATTATAAATAAAATTTTTATTTTCTTACTAATTTTTTTTATTATTTTGCAGGAAAAGAAAAAAAAAAGAATAAAAAGAATCAGAAGTTTTGCCTGGTGAGATCAATCCTAACCCTAGTTCTCTTTTCTTTTTATTTTATTTATTTATTTATTTTATTTTTAAATTAATTTAAAAAAAATATCCATTTAAACCTAATTAAAAGCCTCATGATAAGATTAGAAACCCTAACTGTTTAGAGCATGCATCATATTAGTTTTATTTTTATTTTTATTTTTTTTGGTGATTGCTGGAGGCAAGGTAAGCCTTTCAGAATTACAATTAGTTACATGCATCTAGTTTAAATTGCATAAGAACCCTTTGATTGAAATTTTTTTTTTTTTATGCATATTCATATTAAATCAAATTAAGGGCACAACCCAATTAAACAAGATAAGGTGGGGATTTGATCACCCTTCCTTAGCCCACAAACAACCAACCAACATCCTGCATTGACCTAAGCCTTTAATTTTAAAATCAATTAGACATCAACCCTAGGAACTCGAGCTCAATAGGACAAGGAATCCTAAGAGTTGAACCGGGTTAGGATAAGTCAATTTGACTGGTGTCTAGGAAAGTGGTTCAGGGACGATTGGGCCCGAAGGAAGGTGGTTTCTAATTGGTTCCGTTCGCTTACCTGGCCAAGCACAATTGGTGTCTAAGGCAAGCAACGGGGGGACTCCCACCAACCTTACACTTACCTGGCCAGTTGATTGGCTAATCCTACACTTGGAGGGCTTGAAGGTGACCTTGGCAGTTAGGAGCTGTCTAGATCTAGGATAACCCTTAGTCAGGATTGATTGACCAACTTGATTGCTAACCAACATTAGATCTAATTAAACCGAATTCTTCTCTTTCTTCTTAGTTCTAGGACTCCTTAGGACCTCTTCTTTAGAACTCTTTTTTCTTTCTTCTCCTTTCTCCTCTAAAAATAAAATAAAATAAAAATTAAACTAACTAAAAATTAATAATTAAATTAAATTAAATTAAATTAAAATTAATAAATAAAAATAATTAAAAAAAATTAATTTTTAATATAATAAAATAATAATAATAATAATAAATAAAAAAAATATTCTAAAAATTTTTAAACCATACATTAGGGTTACACTAATACATGCATGGTAGGAAATCGCTTTTTCTGATTTAGTTGAACTTAATTGAATGGTTGATTCACATTAAACATAATAATCAAATGGCTAATATAAATCTAATAGTCCAAAAATTAGATAAAGTTGACCTTCTTGATCAGAAAATAGATCAACTCCTAACCCTAGGTCAACAATCTCCTGCACAACATCATCTTCTAATTATCAGGAGAATTATTCAATCTGTGCTAGTCCAACCCATCATGTAAGTGAATATCCTATGACTGCACAGTTTCCATATTTTATCCAAGAACAAGTTCAAGCTACTCAAGGATACTCCAAATTGATTAATGACCCATTTTCAAATTCATATAATTCAGATTGGAGTAACTTTAATTTTTCTTGGACATCCCAACAGACTCAGGCTCAGACCCAAATTTCACTTGAGCAAAATTATCAAAATTATGCCTATAATAATGGTCAGCCTAGTCAGTTTAACCAGCCATCATATTATAATCAGCCTTCATACCCACCTCCTCAACAGACCAATCTAGCTGATGATAGATTTAACCAACTTCAACAATTAATTCTAACTCAACAGCAATCTATCGCCAGACTAGAAGCTCAAATAGGATAATTAGTTGAGTCTAACATGAGGAGAGAACTAGATCAACTACCGAACCTACCAATTTCAAATAACCCACCTAATGACCACCAACCACCTGGATTAAATTATCAATCTAATGTTTCATCTAAGAATCCTTCCAATTTGAGAATACCAAAGTAATTCCTGAACTTAAAAGCTATAGGATTCTTATGGACCCATACCAAGACCAGGTGAGAGAGGCTAGTACTGATGCTAGCCAAAATAAAAATTTAGAGGAACTGGTTAGTACTGAGACTAACCACATAGAAGAACCCAAGCCAGGAATTAGTACTGATGCTAGTTCCAGTTTAAATGAGATAGAAATAAGGGAAAAGAGAATAGATGATTTACCCGAGACTTATAAACCTAATGTCCTATTCCCTTCAACCCTAGAAGCTGGTTCTTCTTATAAAAATCAAAAGGCATGTAATGAAATATCAATGGAGTTGTTTAAGCAGGATCACATTAATTTACCTCCAGAATTAAAACCGCCTTTAGTCACCATTCCAGCACCCATTGAATCAAACTTAACTCCTAAAACTCCATTCATGAGCATTTTAGAAGAACAAATAGGAGTAATTCTTAATAAACATGGGTCTGAGAATGGAATCATAAAATTATATCCCAAAAATTAACAGTGAATTATATCAATAATGGGATTAAAAATCAACATCAACTTTCTGAGATTGGCAATCCAAAACCATTGGAATTTGTCAATCCAATATTCGACACAGGATAGTGAGCTACATTGTGTCTGGCTGAAGACGGTAAACTTAGCGCTTGTTGGGAGGCAACCCAATATTTAGTTTTTATCTAATTTATCTTTTTAGTTTATTTTTTTTTTAGGATAATTTGAATAAGTTGGAGGGAGAGCTCAAATTTGTAAAGGCATGTGCTGGACCAAAAAAAAAAAATAAATAAATAAATAAATAAATAAATAAATATATATATACTGAGTTAGGTGTATTCTTCCATGTTCTTTATTACATCCTTTATTTTTTCTTCTCCATTGAGGACAATGTCGATTAAGTTGGGGGGAGGAAAAATAAAAATTTTAAAATTTTAAGTCCTCGAAAAAGTTAGTATTTAGTATTTAGATACTTGATTATGCTTAAGAATCGAATTAAAACTAAGCATTTTTAAAAAGAAAATTGATACACAGATTCAGAGAATCTATGAGATATTGAGGAATCAAGTATTAAGAAAATTCAATAAAGAGTTAAGTCCTAGAACATAAAAAAATTTTTCTTGGAGCATTTCTAATTATTTTTACTAGCATCAAAGAAAAGTCTACTTTTTATAGGCTTGTGTAGGGTAACTATACATTTCTTCATATAAAAATTTATTTTAATAAAATAGTTTCCAAGTACTTCTCACTGAGTAACCGGGCCTCTTTGCCTAAGCAAGCATTGAGTTTCGCGTCAAAAGGTGGGAAGGGCAAAGAAGCTCGTTGTAAAGCTAGTCTTAACTCGTAGCCTATTTGATTCGAGCTAGTAAGCCCGAGGGGTATTCTATACCTAGTGCCCTAAAGCCAACTGGTTTGGGAGTCATTGGCCCAAGACTCGCTACATGGATCAAATAGAAAGCTTAAGGAGTTAAGACACTCAATAGTGGTACAACGTTAAAAAAAAAAAAAAAAAAAAAAAAAAAAAAAAAAAAGAAACATTGGTTTCCCACCGAGTAACCGGGTCCCGTTGCCTAAGTAAGCAATGATATTCGCGTCAAAAAGTGGGCAATGTGAAAATAAAAATTAATAAATGAAGGATGGAAGTAGCAATACACCTGCCTATATGAAAGTTTAGACAAATCAGAGATAAAAGTGGAATAATTTAGAAAAAGTTCTGAAAAATTTAATGTTCTTTACTTAATTTTTCTATTGATAAGTATTAATACCCCAATGATATATCTCATTTAAGCTCTACTGAATATCAATGGCCATTTTGAAAATTGCTTAGGTAAAATTCGAAACTCTAAAGTTAAAAGGTATTTAAAACTAAATTCTTTCTTTACTCGAGGACGAGCAAAGCTTAAGTTGGGGGGTGTGATAAACATCATAAATTCACCAATAAAAGTATTAATTTATCAATTAATTAATATTAATTTTTAATAATTAATAATCAATTTATATATAATTTTTGAAAAATTCATATTTTTATTAATTAAAAAATTAATTAAAAAATAATAAAAATTAATAAAAATTAAAAAATAAAATTTTATTATCAATAGAAAGAGCTCATTTTTCTGATCACAACGAAATAAATTTCAAGTAAAACGGAGCTAAAATGAAAAAGATATGAATTTTTAAAAATATAAAATAAATAAAAATTAAATAAAAAAGAAAACGGCTCAGCCGGCTCCGCAAGCCGAGCCACCAAGCCAAGCCGAGCCATCAAGCCGACTCAGCCGTTGAAGCCATCAGCCGGTCCACGATCCAGGCGTGGACCGCCAGCTCAGCAAATTCCGGCGAATCAGAGATTGCCACGTGGTGGACCTAGACCCCTTAAGGGTCTACAGAAATTTATCGCGGCTCACAAGGGTAATTCAGTCTTTTCGTCCGACAACAGCGGCGCTGATTGGTTGCGGTGTGCGGTGCGGCCGGTCCACGCGGTCCATGGGAACAGTTATTGCGCGATCGGACGGATCTGGTTGTTTGCGGTCAGGATCGGACGGCCTGTGGTTGCTTCCGAATTTTATTCAGATACAAACATCACGCGGATCACCATCGGACGGCAGCGCTCGATCCAAGCGATGATCCGACGGTCCAGAACGCTGCCGGCGGCGATCAAGACTCCCGAAGCGCGATTTGCGGCCAGATTTTCTCGATCAAGCGCGATCCAACGGCCAGAATTTAATCCGACCCGATCTGAGCTTATCTGCATCCGATTTTGATGATTTTTGGACCGTTGGATTCCTGTTGAACGGCTGGATTTTATCAAATTTACCAGAGTCGTATCTGAGCTATTTTGATTCAAATTTCATCCGAATTTATTTGTATTTTGATGATTACAAAGGCATTAGTCCCATATTGCCTTTAGAAAAAATATCCAGCCCTCCTAGCTCTATAAAAAGGACCCCAGGCCATCAGAAATTAATATCTCCGATCAAGGTGAAGCTTTGGTACAGGGCGAAGCCAGGCTATGGGTTAAAGGCTGCTTCGAAGCAACGGGTGCCGAGAAGAAGAGCCGAGCTTCTACACCATCTTTCTGCCAATGCCGATCCAAGATCAGAGATCAGGCTATTTTATTTTATTTAATTTTTTCTTTTTTAAATTCTATGTATTTAAATTCTAAAATTTTAATTAATAAAAATTTTATTTTTACATTTTAATTTCTTACTTTTAATTTTTATTGTAATTTAATTTCTATAATTTAATTATTATTTTTTTATTGCAAGTAGATGCTAAGATCTAACTAGTAGATCTTAGTACCAAGTTTAAATTTTTGCATCTTTTAATTTTGATCCCAAAACTCTTCTCTTTTCTTTTTTTTCTTTTATAAAATCAAAGATTTCAAATCTAAAAACACTACCTTCCCTGTGGATTCGACCCGACTCACTACTATCTATGTTTTTTTAATGATTTTAAGAAGTCGGATTAAACTGATAAACACGATGTCTTAACGACAGCATCGCGTCCCTATCAGCATCCTACATCCTAGGGATGAAGATCTATAGGGATAGATCTAAAAGGATGCTTGGTATATCCTAGTTCACATACATAGAAACTATGCTGAAGAGGTTCGGCATAGAGAATTCCAAAAAGGGCTATCTTTCGATAGGTCAAGAAATTTCTCTCTCTAAGAAGGATTGTCTGACAACTCCTGAAGAGAGAGAGCATATGAGTAGAATCCCATATGCTTCGGTAGTGGGGTCTATTATATATGCAATGACATGTACGAGACCAGCATGGCATACTCACTAGAAGTGATGAGTAGATACCAGTCTAACCTTGGAGAAAATCACTGGAAGATGGTTAAAACCATCCTTAAGTATTTGAGAAATACTAAGGACCAATGGTTGTTTTACGGTGAGTCAGATCTGAAGCTTGTAGGGTTTACAGACTCCAGCTTTCAATCTGACCATGATGATAGTAAAATTATGTTGGAATATATCTTTACTCTAAATAGTTGAGCCATCTGCTGAAAAAATTTCAAGCAGCATACAGTGGCTAACTCTGTTTGCGAAGAAGAGTATATGGCAGCATCAGATGCAGCAAAGAAAGCTATATGGCTGAGAAAGTTCATCATCGAGCTTGGAGTAGTATCCGCCATTGATGGTCCAATCCTACTCTACTGTAATAGCACTAGCGCCATAGCATAAGCAAAAGAACCGAAGGCACATCAGCAGACAAAGCATATTCTGCGTTGCTTTCATTTGGTCTATGAGATCGTGGATCGTGGTGATGTCGACCTTCAAAAGATTGATGGAAAGGAGAACCTAGCC
This sequence comes from Cocos nucifera, assembly GCA_006176705.1. NCBI lineage: Eukaryota > Viridiplantae > Streptophyta > Magnoliopsida > Arecales > Arecaceae > Cocos > Cocos nucifera. The sequence goes on from QRFJ01000399.1 coordinate 777,737, forward strand.
AACCCCTTCACTAAAGCCCTGGCAATCAAGGAGTTCGACAACCATATGTTGAAGATGCGTATTAGATACTGTGCCGATTGGCTTTAGGACAAGTGGAAGTTGTTGGGAATTGTGTCCCAAAGTCAATTATCAGCATGTTGATGGTTGAGCTATTTTATAATTATAATTGATTTATTAATTAATAAAAATATTTTGACATCTTTTTCATCATAAGTTTACATCTTTTAATGAACTCCATTGTTGTGATGAAGTCCTTAGGATTGGTTAGTTTTGATAAAGAGATGATTTATCGATTAGTCCTTAAATTTGTTCAAGATCAAATAATAGGCTGTTAATTAGGATAACAACATCTATCGAGCATAGGTCGCTATATGCCATATAGGTTGATTGTCTTCTTAACCAAGGAGTATGGAGATACTAGTATAGCATACAGGTGAGATGTATGGGTACAACATCATTGAACATGACCAACTCTAGAGTATTCTGCTATCGAGAATGTCTCTGATGGGATATAGGTATAAGCATCTTTTAGACCTGAGATCACCTCAATGACTTGCAAGCAACTCACTATGCTTTGGTACCGGACTAACTAAATTTTTAATTCAGTAATGGAAGGCTTTTGGGCACAGTCAAGTACTTATGAAGTCGGAGTGTGATCAAGATGGAATTGACCACTCCAAGAGTTGGAGAAGAATGTATCACTATATTTCAATATAGCAAAACCTTGGCCAGAATAATCCATCAGATGGATTTGATATTTTGAAATACAATGTGGACAACTTGATCAAAGTTGATAGTTAAACTCTGAGGTGTCCTACGAGCATTGTGATTAAGGGGATGAATTATATGAAAACTATATCTGCATGGGTTCTAAGGATGGTGTTCTACCCCTTCGACCTATCCAGCCGTCGGATATTATTGCTAGATGGTCACTTCGATTGGTACAAGATTTATTCCTATGCTACTGACTTAGGTTCAAACCTATGAGGTTATACAAATTAGAGCTTACGATCTGATCGGATGGTCGATCAACGATTAAGAATCATTCTAGGGTTAAACAATCAATACGATTAGTATTTAACCTAGTGCAAGTGTTGCAAGAGGATCGATTAGCAATTGGATTGCTAATTGGCTTACTTTGATTAAGTCAATAGGCTGAGATTAAGTTTAATTAAATATGATTTAATTAGATTTGGTTTGGACTTGATTTGATCAAATTCAATTGATTTATTGGATAAGCCAAGTGCAAGGAAGAACTAGTCCTAGTCTAATTAGGATTCGAATTAACCCAATTTTCTAATTTGATTAGAAAATAAATCAGAATTAAATCTAATTTTATTAAGTCCTTAAATGGGTTAAGGCCTTATTTAATTGGGATGGTTTAATTTTGATTTTATTTGGTTAAAATATCTTGTTTGACCAAGTCAAAATAGGAGTCCTAGTGTGACTAGGACTCCCTATCACTTGCGCCACTTAATCCTCATGCCCCATGCCCTTTTTGTTTTATTTCTTACGTAAAAATTCTCCACACCCATGGCTTCTCACATCCTCTTTCTCTCCTCCATTTCTCATAAGGCAATTTGTTGGAAGACCAAGTCAAAAGAGGAGTTAGTTTTGCTTAGAATTCTATGAGATAGAATCCTTGTTAACCAAAACACCTTCCCTTGAGTGCTGCCCCCTCTTTTAATTAATTCTTCTCTTATTTCATGAAAATAATCTTTTTTTATGCACTCTCCCTTTCTGGTCCATGCCAATAATTATGGAGGAGGTGCCCAAGAGTTGGGCGTCCCAACAACTTTTCATGTTTGGACATTCCTAGTCTAGGATTTTGATCTAACTTGGACTCTTTTTTTTCTCTATTTATTGGATGAATTTTATTCTAATTTTTTTATGAAATATAGAGATTTGGGAGAGGTTTAGGGTGTGCAAAAATCAAAGAAAGAGGGTCCTTAGGCATGGGGGTTCCATAGGCACCAAACTAGGTGTCTAGGTGAGAGAAAAGAGAAGAAGAAGAGGGTCATCTTCTAGGGCTGTTTTATTTTTAATCTCTCCTCTTTTTTTTAAGTTTTTTTTTTGAGAGAGTCTTAGATCAATAAACTCTCATCTTTCTTCTCATATTTTAGAAAGTCCAAATTTTGAAGAAGGAAGCATCGGATCGACCGTCGAAGAAGGCTTAGCACAGTACTAGCATGCTGTGTTGATATCCTGCATCGAACTTTAGATCAGAGATCGTAGACTCGTGTGGACGACTTCTAAAGACTGGACATGTGTGCAGCTTGTGAGTTCATCCTCAAGCCCAGATCAGCAAGTTAGAATGTCTAATTTGCTTAGGTAATAGATATGATCTATAAATTTCATACCTCCATTTGATGTAGTGTAGATCTAAGTTGATTTGATCAATCTTTTCTTTCTTCTTTGATTTTAATTTTTGATTTAATATCATACCTTGATCATATAATAGATTTGAGATCTAGGTGTTTACATGTTTATTTAAATAAATATTTAATTTATTTAAGTCTTTCACTGCAAGATTTTGAAAAAGTTTCAACATCTATCTGAAAAATCCTAGATTACTCAGATTTGATTATGATGATCTAAGATTAAAAATTAAAAATTAAATTAAATTTAATTTAATTTTAAGTATCTTGTTGGATAATCTGATTATCCTATGATGATCTTATTGGTTCCTAAGATTTTGGAATGAGCCACGCACGTGCCTAGCTTCTACCAGTATCCACTTAGATAGGATCTGAACATCTTCATCTTATAAATTTCTTCTTCAAAGATCAGATCTAAATCTGATCTATAGATTCTTCAAAACTATTTCTGAAGGTAGTCCATCCATCTCACGAACACCATCACATAGATCCTGAATCTTATGCTAAAACATTGGACCTTCAACTCAGATCTATGCCTAACTTTTTAGACATGTAGAAGAGAGGGAGAGAGAGGATCGAGGGTGTGTGGGATATGATATGGGTGATAGCACCTCTACATGAAAAATAAAATTGTGCATTGCTCTCTTTGGCTTGAGAAAGGTTTCTTAAACCCAATGCCATTTAAAGTTCTTCTTTGATCAAATCACTTATTATTTGATCAAAGAAACTCTAGGACTTATTCTCCATGTAAAAACCCAGATCTCATCTAGTTTTATCACCAAAATTCAATCTGGAAGGTGGCAGCATGAGTAGATAAGGAAGAGTCCATTGTGCCTATGACTCTTCCCTCAAGAGTTTGATCCAAATCAAACTCTATAAAAATCCTATCAAACTTTCACCATAAATCACAAAATTTGGTACACCCATAGCATGTCTCAATTCCTATGACATATCCAATAATTAGATCAAAATAATTTCTAGATAATTTTCTAAAATCATCTAATCAGGTGATCCTCAATTCTCTTAATCAGGTCAACTTTTGACCCTAGTCCAATTACACTAGGAATGGATTTAATTTCTATAATTAATCTGATCTAGACTTATTTCAATTAGATAAAAATAATCTCATTCAAGATATAGAAATAATTCAAATAAAATTTGACACGATTGCGATGAATCAGAAGAATTATAGAAGGAGAAAGCTAGGCTCAATCGTGTGCTAGCATGATTACCTTAAACCTGATTGGATCTATTCCAAAATAATCAAACTAAATTAGCTCAATTGATGATATCTAGCCCAAACTCTTGTTTATCTGATCCAGTTAGATTTAGTTTCATATGATAATGAGACATGTTGTGATCTTCATCATCGACATCATCGAAATACCTTTCGATGGACCAGAACTCTTCTGATTCATACAATTAGAATGATCGATTATCAAGATCATTCTAATTGCTCCCAAAATCTACTAGTGATACCTAGCAGTATATAATGGCAATCCATCAAAACTAAAAGCGAACCTCTCATTATATCTACCTGTGTGATTGGGTTCTTCTATCTTAAGCTCCCATAGGATTAGGGTTAAGGTGAACTCGTCAAACCCAACATCTATCATATGAATTAATCATTTGATTCGAATTTAATGTGAAATCTTGAAAGAAACTCTTTCTATCATCTTCGGTCTACCATGGCCATGGGCTTAAAAACTCAATCTCATGATTATCATAGGACTACTCCTTAGCCATCAAGGTAGATAGATCCCCTATTGGTGCAATCTAATTCCTACAATAAACATGCTATAGCCAACATACACCTCAGAATTTCTAATGGCTAGGAGATCGAGTTATGGTGTAGCCAAACTATAACACCCTTAAGATGAACTACTAATGCACCTTAGGTGAAAGAATCAGACACACCACTGTAGCATCGAGCCAGTCATCGATGAGAAAGTAGACTTCCTTATGACTGCTCGAGGTGGTCATACTCAGTGCCCTCATTTTCTAATGAGTATTTGCACTCTTACTCCAGTATCTTCATATCGTAGACTTAAGATATATCTATCCTAAGAAAATGATCGTACACCAATCTTCCGGATCGATCACCATCCTCATGATAATCCTACAATCAGGAGCAGTTTATGAGTTAATTATAAAAATTCATGTCTTAAATTTTCAACTCTTGAAAATATAAATTATCATTACTATTAACTCCAAGATGTATCATAGACACTTTAAATATACACTATGATAAAAAATAATTTTTTTATTAATTTATAGTTAAAATTATAAAATTATCTTTAGAAGTGTATTACAAGTATTTAGCCAATCCGGCTTTTAGGGCATACATCTAACACAGGAGGTGGACCTCATTCTGACGTGGATAAAGATCCTTATGAGAGATTGAAGGTCTTTAGTTCTTAAATAGGAGGTAATGGGGTGAGATCCTCTTAATAACTCTTTTATGCCTCAGTAATCTTGTTAGAAATAAGAGATGAACCTCATCTTAAAAAGAATAATAGCCAACTATATCATGAATAGGAGGTGAACTTCATTCTGACGTAGATGAAGATCCTTACGAGAGATTGAATGCTTTCAATTCTTAAACAGGAGATAATGGGGAGAGACTCTCTCAACGGCCTTTTTGTGCCCTAGCGACCTTCTTAGGAACAAGAGGTGAATCTCATCCTAATAAGGGTAATAGCCAACCACATCAGAAACAGAAGATGGACCTCGTCTTGACATAGATGAAGATCTTAATGAGGGATTGAAGGCCTTCGATTCTTAAACAGGAGATAATGAAAAAAATCCCTCTCAATAGCCTTTTTATGCCCCATCAATCTTGTCAGGAATATGAGGTGAACCTCATTCTAGCAAGGGTAATAGCCAACCACATCAAGAATAGAAGGTGGACCTCGTCTTGGCATGGACGAAGACCCTTATGAGGAATTGAAGGCCTTCGATTCTTAAACAAGGGGTAATGGAGAGAACCCCTCTCAATGATCCTTTTATGCCCCGGCAACCTCGTTAGGAATAAAAGATGAATCTCATCCTAACAAAGATAATAGCCAACCACATCAGGAACTGGAGGTAGACCTCATCTTGGCATGGATGAAGATCCTTATGAGGGATTGAAGGCCTCCGATTCTTAAATAGGAGGTAATGAGGAGAGGCCCTCTCAATGGTCCTTTTATATCCTGACAATCTTGTTAGGAATAAGAGATAAATCTCATCCTAACAAGGATAATAGCTAACCATGTCAGAAATAGGAGGTGGACCTCATCCTAGCATGGATGAAGACTCTTATGAGAGATTGAAGGCCTCCAGTTCTTAAATAGGAGATAATAGCGAGAGGCCCTCTCAATGGCCCTTTTGTGCTCTGGTAATCTTGTTAGAAATAGAAGGTGAATCTCATCCTAAGAAGGATAATAGCCAACTATGTCAGGAATAGAAGGTGGACGTCATTCTGACATGAATAAAGGTTCTTACGAGGGATGTAAAGGCCTCTAGTTCTTAAATAGGAGGTTAACCCCATAAAAAATAGGAGAAAGATCTCGTCCTAACATGGGTGACAATCTATATGAAAGATGCGAAAACCCCAGTTCCTAAACTAAGTGATTAAATGGGTTTAGAAGACTCTTGTTCATAAATGAGGACACACCAAGGAGATGTCGGGTCGAGATTATCACTCCAAAGCAACATCAATATCAGACACAGCACAAGAGTGAGGAGTTTCGTGAATACTAAATCGAAACAAGATACAAAAATGATCAAAAGAAGTAAGATTTTATTGATATTAAAGTTTAGTAAAAGAAGTCTCTAGGACCAATTATAAAAACAAAGAGAAAAAAAGAAAGAGAATAAGATGAAGCCCTATTCAGACTTTGGACTACTCACCCCGGCCATTATAAAAGAGTGCTTCAAATTATTAACCTTGTCCTCAAGTTCTTTCCTCGCTTCTATGCTTTTACCGAGTAGCTTTTAAACTCTTCTTATATCCTCCTTAGCCTCCCTCAGTCTTTCGCATAGAACCTTCGATTTGGCTTCAGCATCCTTCACTGCATTCTTCTGATAGGTTATTTGAATCTTGAGTTGGAGCAGCTCAGTCTTGTCCTTTTTGTGCATGTCGAAAGGCTTCCCAGGATAAATTTTATGGAAGTAATTTTCTTCGAATCTCTGCTCGAGCCAGCTTGAGCCCTATCCACTAGTCACTTCTGAAGTTGAGTAATCTCCTCATTAGCCTTTCGAACTATCCATTGAAGTTTGACAATTTGGTCAGTCCAGCCAAGCCTGTAAGTGTTGTATGAATCCTCGACCAAGCATAGTTAGCTCTAAAGCTTAGAGAACCTTTTAGACCCATCCCAGCCATACTCTTCTCATGTATTCCTTGAAAAATTGTTTTAACTACTAGCGAAGGTGATTGATTTCAACCATGGCCACTACATAGTTCTTCTTTGACTTTTGAAATTTATCTTCTATTTTTTTCAACTTTTTATTGGCTTGATGAACTTTCTTCTTCAAATTTTTGATGATGACCTTCAAAGGAATGGCCTGAGGTAGTGGTTCAGCCTTGGCATATGGTTGTGTTCCATGGCACTATTAAGCAAATAAGATTCTAGGTAACCGATACACCATAATAAAAAAAGGGTATGAAAAGAAGAGAAATTGAATTTGACTTCATTGATTGAAAGCCTTTTTAGAACATTATATAAAAGGAAAGAAAAAAGTATAATTGTTAGAGGTCTCTAACCTTTGATGGTGTAGTAGTGGAGGTGGCAGGTTTGATAGTAGTGGTTCAGTAGATGGAAGGTCGGCAATAGCAGTTGAAGGCTTTGCCTCATCTTCAGAAGATTCTTCTCCCAGAAGGTGAAGGAAAAATCCTGTTTTCCAGCATAGGATTGTTCAGATTTGATTAGATTTGAAGGAATATTTAAAAAAAAAAGTTAAATAATAATCAGATTTGAGACATCTCAAATTTGATCCTTTAAGATCTGATATTAAGATCAAAAATAAAATTAAATCTAGTTTAATTTCATACCTTGTATTTGGATAATCAAATTATCCTATGATGATTCTGATCTTTCCTGAGGTTCTGGAAGAAGCCACGCAAGTGTCTAGCCTCTATCGGTATCTACTCAAGCATGATCTGAAGGTCTTCTCCTTCTAAATCTACTCTTCAAAAATCAGATCTAAGTCTGATCTTGAAGTTCTTCAAAACTCTTTTGAAGAGACAGTTGTCATCTCTTTCAGTAGTGCTGTCTTCTTCCTGATCTGGGCGCCTTTCTTCCTCGGATCGCACTTGAACTCGTGCCCAACTCCTTGGGCATGGAGATGAGAGAGAGAGGATCAAAAGATGGCATGGAATATTTGTGGGCAGCCTTGTGGCATAGAGAATGGGAGAAGCATACAAAAACTAGGTGTAGATAGGGTTTAAATAGACCCTGCTACGCCATGCAGTGGCACATCATCCTGACCAATCAGAGGCCTTCATTCAATCAGATTTAAATCTGATTGGTGTGATAATGTCATCTGATCTAATCAGATAAGAGCCCCTCTGAAATCAACATAGGTGACGCCTAAACTGGATAAACCCAATCTATTTGGTGCTTAGGTGTTTAAACCTATCAAAACACCCTGGAGTCCCATCTGTATGGGACTCCATCTCTTATCCACATAGGGCGCACGCCTAGGGTGGCATGCACCCTCTCTCTTGCATCATTTAGTAGGGGGACAAGAGCTCTAGATGCTCTCCTACAGACACAAGACACATGGCCCCATGTCCAGGTTTCCAGGGTCAACAGTTGACCTATGTCCAAAAACAAAAATTAGCAGGTGATAGGAATTAGCAGGTATTATCTTTAATCCATCTAATAAATTAAGACAATCCTTTTCTAATCTCGACAAGGTCCAGTTAGACTAAGACAAGGTTCTTAAGTAAGCCCAAATAAATTTGGCTAAGTCGAGATGAACCTAAGTGATTACAAAAAGGAGAATGTTAGGCTCAATCATGTGCTAGCACGATTTCTTTGAACCTAATCGGATCCAACCCAAATCAATTAAACTTGGTTAGTCCAATTGATGACATCCAGATCCAAACCCTTGTTTGTATGATCCAGTTAGATTTGATTTCTTATGGTAATGAGATATGTCGTGATCTCTATCATCGACATCATCAAAACATCTTTTGATGGATCAGAACTTTTTTGATTCATACAATTAGAATGATCGATCATCTAAATCATTCTAATTGCTCCCAAAATCCATCAGTGACACCTAACAGTAAATGGTAGCAACCCATCAAAATTAAAAGCAAACCTCTTGGTGCAGCTACCTATGTGATTGGGTTCTTCTATCCTAAGCCCCGACTGAATTAGGGTTAAGATGAACTCATCAAACTCAATATCAGTCATATGAATTAATCATTCAATTTGAGTCCTATGTGAAATCCTAATAGAAACTCTTTCTATCATATTCACACTACCATGGCCATAGGCTTATGAACTCAATCTCATGATTATCATAAGACTACTCCTCATCTACCAAGGTAGATAGATCCCCTATTGGTGCAATCCAATTCCTACAGTGAACATGCTATGGCCAACATACACCTTAGGATTTTGAATGGCTAGGAGATCAAATTATGGTGTAGTCAAACTATAACACCCTCAAGGTGAACTATCGATGTACCTCTGATCAAAGAACCAGACATACCACTATAGCATCGAGTCAGTCATCGATGGGAAGGTAGACTTTCTTATGACTAGTCGAGGTGGTCATGCTCAATACCCTCATTCTCTAATGAGTACCTATACTCTCACTCCGGTGTCTCGACACCGTAGACTCAAGACACATCTATCCTAAGAAAGCAATCATATACCAACCTTTCAGATCGATCACCATCCTCATGATGATCCTATGGTCGGGAGCAGTTTATGAGATAATTACAAAAATTCATGTCTTAAATTTTCAACTCTTGAAAATATGAACTGTCATTACCATTAACTCAAAGGATGCATCCTAGATACTTTAAATACACACTATGATAAAAAATAATCTTTTTATTAATTTATAATCAAAATTATAAAATTTTTCTTGGAAGTGTATTACAAGTGTTAGCCAATCTAGCTTTTAGGACACACATCTAAAAGAAAGTTGAGGTCTAGCTTTGGAAACTTCTCTACAACTCTCCTCTAATAGAGCTTGAACCCTCTGATGAAGGCTTCCTTGGCGAACTCGATCTTTATATCTTTTAGTTCCTTTGAAGCCTTAAAATCTAAGATAGTTTGTTCTTTGGCTTCAGTAATTTGCCTTTCCCCCTCAGTAATTTCAGCCTCCACCTTCTTCCTCCTCTCTACCTCTAAAGCCAATTGGCTATAAATCTAAGTCCCATCTTTTCAAGGTGAGCTTTGATCTTCTGCTGGCTTAATAGCTTTATCAGCGGGTCAGTCGCATTATCTGTTGTGTCCACTCTCTTGACCTTGACGTATCCCTTCTCAAAGTAATCGTGGATGAGATGATATCGCCACTCGATATGATTGGATTTTTTGTGAGACCTTGACTCCTTAGCTAGGGCTATGGCACCATTGTTGTCACAGTACAAAAGGATGGCATCTAATGGCATCACTCTTTGCTCTGCAGCGAACTTTTTATACCAGAATGCCTCCTTTGTAGCCTCTGATGTAGCGATGTACTCTGCTTCTATGGTGAAATCTGCTATCACAGTCTGCTTGGAACTCTTTCAACTGATAGCACCATCATTGCACATAAATAGACATCTAAATATCGACTTTTGATCATCTATATCAGACATAAATTTGAGTTTGTATACCCCTAGACCTGGAGTTCTTCATTACCAAAGACTAGAAACATATCCTTAGTTCTTTGTCAATAAGCATCAGGCCTTTGGACCTTCAGTAATTATCAAATTAATGAACCTATTATCACTCAACTTAATGGGAGGCTAACTATTTTATTTTTAAGGATCTAATAATTTTAGAGAATTTAGTGAATAAATTTAAGAAAAGTGAGCCAATTTTGATCCTCCCTCTGACTTCACTAAGTCAGATAAAAAAGGATCTAATCTAAGCTGGCATTAGAAGCACCTAAATCAGTCAGATTGATTTACCTAATTGACATGGGTTAGCCCAAATCACCAAGTGATCAAATCAAAACCTAACTCATCAGGATGGCTAGGTAAGAGAGATCAGTGGAAGGAATATACCATTAACTCATCAAAAATCGAATCAGTGCGAGTAGCTCCTAATTAAAAATCACTAGTCAAACTGCCAAACTTACCTTAGACACCATCCAGTTTATTAGTTTTAATTTGACCAACCTAGTAATTTCAAGTTCGACCGCGTAGCCATGAATCAAGTCCATTTGGTCCTCATTAAAGGCATGGACTTGACCAACTACAATTATTGTAATTGAGTTTATAGAGTCCTTGATCTAATTTAAATTAATATTTAATTAGATTTGATCAATTACTCTAATTTAGTCCACTCTTTAACTAACCTTAGGTCTAACCTAATTTATGGATCTAATTCAACTAACCCAATAATCTACATTTTATGATTAATGACTTAAAGTCTTAATTCATAATTTTAGACACTAAATCATTATACTTAATATTTAATTAAGTTTATGGGCTGTGGATTAAGGTTCGACATTTTGAAAATATTTTTTAAATTTTTGATAGGTTCTTTACAACTTAGTATTATTCACCAATTGAGTCGACTCACTTTAAAATTGAATCGGCTCAATTCACAAATAATATTAGTTATAGGGTTTAATCTGAAACTATGTACACTACATAATACAAAATCATGAATCAAAATTTATCTAATTAGGCATTCATAATCATAAATTAGATTAAAGCCTAATATAATCATATCATAAAAATATTAGATCAAATCTAAGATTTTATGATTAACGATATAGATCAACAGCATATCAGGATAATCTTTTCACTATATGGGGTAAACCCTACAGTAGGACAACCTATAGTCCATATGATCTAGATTTTAATTTTTAGATCTAATTAATTAGATTATTAAATTAATATTTAGATTAAATCTAAATTATCAATCTAAATTATGTAAGCATATCATGTTTAACAAACCTGCTTTGATACCATTTGAAGGAAATCACATAGGATTTAAGCATCCATTTTCAAATTTTTTTTGAATAAAATAGTAGCAAAAGCAAATATTAATATAAAATTAATACTATGCATGCATCGACCATATCAAATAAATCTCATTCAGGATCTAAACATGCTAATATATAATAGAAAAATAAAATGCATTCGATCAGCAAATCGAATCTACTGATCGATACGAGTTCAAAACTCGATACCTTTTCATGCTATAGTCACACACTCATTCGGCCTCTACGGATGGTCCACACGGAGCTCCTGATCCCGATTAGCTCCACCGGAGTGCTAGCTCCTCGTCGGTGCCTTCGATGGCTGATCACGATCGATCATATACTTTCTAATTTTTTAAATACTCTAAAAAATCAAAACATAAATATTGGAGGATGATGAATAGATGTTTCAAATTTAGTGGTGATCTGACGCTCACAGCACTCGATCTCTCCACTCGAAGCCAGATTTCCAAAACTAGGGTTTCACTCGACCCAAAACCCTTAACACACTAAAAATCCTATCACGCCCTCTCTATGTGGAGTTTCTCCATGAAATAAGTTTTTATGGAAAGACAACTTTTAGATCTATAAACCCTATTTAGATTATATCTAAAAATTGGGTGTCCTTAGAGGTAAAAATCAGAGGAGAAGAGGCATGAGGGAAAAGTAAAGTGCTACAGGACCCTACTCACCTTCACTCCAAGATTTTTTTTGCCCAAAACTAATGCCCAATCCCTTAACTGACCCTAGGAAGGAAGCCCTAACTCTAAGGATGGGCAAGAAAGAAAAAAAAAATTTTCTTCCAATTGTGAATTGAGAAAGGGGCGCCTTTGAGCAATCCTTTCTTGCCAAACTAGGGGGATAGGTATCACCAATCCTTGACACAAGGGTGTCTCTTTAAGGTAAAATAGGTTTGAAATAAAGAGATTGTGGGATGAACTTCGATCGAAAGATAGAGAGCTAAGAATCCTATGATGAACCTAAAGGAGTTCGGGACCATTGAGGTAAGAGACATATCTAAGAAATGAAAAAAGGCTATAACAAAAGGAGAGATCAAAAGTCGCAACCTGGCATGAAGAGCTTCGGAGTATGAATAGAAGCAACTTGAGGGAGGGGCACAAGCTCAACCGCTCGACCCGAGAAGCTTCAGTTCATATTCCAAAAGGATCCCGTACTGGATTCTAATAATGAAAAGATCATCAAGGGAGAGGGAGCAAGGGATAGTTTTAGGAACAAAGGTCGGATGAGGTACTTCTAAAAGTTTGGCTTCCTTCCTAGGATTAGAATTTGGAGGGCTCGAGTTGGCCAGACTCCCAAAACTGATGGACCATGATATTTTGAAAGTCATTTAGATCAAATAAAATTAGAAACAAACTCTCTAAAATTGGGGTAAATTGATGGGTAAATTCAAAGAAGCTTCTTGAAGAGCAAAAGGCAAAAGAACAGTAAGAAAATGTAGAAGAAATGTTAGAGCGCTAACCTAAGATGGATAAAGAACTTGGTGATGATAATAGAATGGCGAAGAAAGAGTGAAGAAGATACCAAAGATCAGAGAAATCGTAGAGAAAGATGGAACAGGACTCTCGAGCGCAGGGAAGATGAAGGATGGGGAAGAACACAAGGAAGAAAAAGAACCAGGCCAAAGTAGAAAATTGGGGGAAAGGTGTTGCTTAAATAGCCGGGAAGGTTCTGAGATAGTTATGATTGTAAATCACTAACACCTAAACCTCATCTACCGTGTGTCCCACTCATTACGGCTACAGTTAATGTCTGATGAGGCTTTTATTGTACCATACATCGAGCTCCATGTTGGGGGAGAATTTTAAACATCGAAGTCATTTTGAGTCATTTAGCATTAAAGGAAGCTTTGGTGCTAGCTCAAAAATGCCAAAATATTCCATCTTTCAAAGGTGGAAAGTCAGAAAGGACTTCAACAGTCATAGATTTTTGGTACTTTCTTCATCCGAACTTTAAACTTGAGAGTAGAAAGACAAGTGTTGGGGGTAAAATAGCTTCTATCAAAGTCCGACGAGATGATGTCTGACCTTAGCATGGTGCTGTCTGAAGTAGTGACCTTGGAGTCCAAACTTTAGCTAGGCTGCTTTTCTATCCCTATCAAGTCCTGTAAGGTTGGCCTTTGACCTTTGTACATTGGATGATTTTCTCTACACCAACCCTGTTAGCTTTCCTGACAACTATAGAACCTATCGGAGACATACTGAACTTCAGCCAAATGAGATTGAATAGTGAAAGAAGTTGCCATTTAATTGATTCTAATCTCTAGCTCGAGATAGATAGTAGGCCTCCACCAAGTATCGGATCCCAGCATAATCTGACCTTATTTGGTGGCCAATCTTGAAGTTGGCTGAATTTTCTCACTATAGATGGTAGATCTCACCAATCTCACATTAGAAATCTTGGTCAGTCAAATTTCTCTCCAGCCAAATTCTTTTCCAGCCAAATTTCTATACTCTACTTTATTGATTGCAAATCTTGGTAGCTCTATATTAGAACTTTGAATGGATGAATTCGAGTTAGCAAGAGAACTTCTTAAGGAAACCGATCTAGGGTTTCAGGGTTAGATTTTGAAATTTTTTCAAATCTATGTAGAGAAAGAGATAAATTAATCAAATTAATTTATAAATACATAAAAAAAATCCTAGATCTAGGATCCTATTACATGATTTATGTATGCTTTTAAATCAAAAATTAAAAATACTAAAAATATCAAGTTGATCATATCAATAATAGAAATACTCTAGATCAAATCTAGATATGTAACAAGGAGATCAAATCTTTCTTAACTTTGCAAATTAGACTTTCTAACTTGCTGATCTTGGGTTGAGGTTGATACTTTGAGCTGCACACATGTCCGACCTCTACAGAATATCCACATAAGCCCTCGATCATCGATCAGAAATGTGATGGCTGAAAATCAGCATAGAATGCTAGTACTGTGCTGATTCTTTCTTCAATGGTTGATCTGGATCTTCTTTCTTCGAAACTTGGACTCTCCAACTTTTATAAGGAAGGAAGAAGACTTGTGAATCTGAAATACCTCTCAAAACTCATAAAAAATGGAAGAAAAAATCTAAAGAGAAAACCCTGGAAGAAGACCCTTCTTCTTCCTTGTTTCTCTCACCAAGACACAAGAGATTGTGTCTCTACAAAGTCTCATGCCCCAAGCCTTTCTCTCCTAGGTTTTCCCACACCCCAAATATCCTCTCTCAAATCTAAAGCTCATAAAAAATAGGTCCAAAGACCCTTCTTATATAGAGTTAAATGCCTAGACAAGGGGGGTCCAAGTAAGGCAGTAGTTGGGGCACCCAAGTCCCTCCTTTTTAGCCATGGACCACTAGCAAAGGGCACACAAAAATTTCTTATTTCCACCAAAGAAATGAGAGAAAATCAGGAAGGGTTGGCGGCAAGCATGGGAAGGAGTTTTGGTATCTCGAAACTCTATCTCATAGAATTTGAAATCTAAACCAATTATCTTGTTTGACTTGGTCCTACACACAAAATTTTTTTATTTCCACCATAGAAATGAGTAAAAATCATGGAAGGGTTGGCGGCAAGCATGGGAAGGATTTTTGGTTTCTAAAACTCTATCTCATAGAATTTGAAATCTAAACCAATTATTTTATTTGACTTGGTCCACAACAAACTACCAAGTAAGAAAGAGACGGAGAGATGGGGCATGCATGAAGGGCCTGCGACATGGATAATTTCCATGTAAAGGCTCCTAGAAAATAGGGTGGGGAAGTTGGGATATATGTGGCGCAAGGAGAGAGAATCCTGGTCATAGTAGGATTCCTATTTTGACTAGGCCCAATATGGTCTTTCAACCAAATTAAATCAAAATAAATCTAACCCAATTAGAATAGATTTTAGTTCAACTAATAACCTTATTAAATTAGATTTAATTAGATTTAATTCTAATTTAATTTCTAATCAAATTAGAGATTGGGTTCAAACAAGTCCTAATTGAACTAGGACTAGTTCTTCCTTATAATTTGCTCATTTAATAAATCAATTGGATTTGATCCCATAAACTCCAAACCAAATCTAATTAAATTATATTTAATTAGACTTAATCTCAGCTCTTTAATTTAATCAAATTAAGCTAATTAGCAATCCAATTGCTAATCGATCCTCCTGTAACACTTGCACTAGGTTAAACATCGATCGTATTGAATGTTTAATCCTAGAACGATTCTTAATTATTGATCAACCATCCAATCAGATCAAAAACTCTTATGTATATAACCGCATAGATTCGAACCTAAGCCAATAGCATAGAAATAAATTTTTATACCAATCGAAGTGACTATCTAGTAATGGTACTCGACGACCGGATAGATCGAATGTGTAAAAAACATCCTTAGAACCCATGTGCATATAGTTTTCATATAATTCATCCCCTTGATCAAAATGCTTGTTGGACACCTTAGAGTTTAATTATCAACTCTAATTAGGCCATCTATATTGTATCTCAAAATACCAAATCCATCTCATGGATTATTCTGGCCAAGGTTTTGCTATGTTGAAATACAGTGATGCATTCTTTTTCAACTTTTGGAGTGGTCAATCCCATCTTGATTACTCACTGACTTCATGAGTACTTGATTGTGCTTAAAAATCTTTCATTACTAAATTAAAAATTTTGTTAGTCTGATATCAAAGTACAATGAGTTACTTACAAGCCACTGTGATGATCTTAGGTTTAAGGGATACTTATATCTATATCCCATCAGAGCAATTCTCGACAGCAGAATGCTTTGAAGTTGGTAACGTTTAGTGATAATATATCCTTACATCTCACTTTTATACCATATCAGTATCTCCACACTCTTTGGTTAAGAAGATAGCCAATCTATATACCATACAGCAATCTATGCTCGATAAACGCTGTCATTCGAATTAATAACATATCATTTGATCATAAACTATTTAAGGACTAATTGATAAATCCTCTCTTTATCAAAACTAATTAGTCCTAAGGATTTCATCACAACAATGGAGTTTATTAGAAGTTGTAATTTTATGATGAAAATGCCAAAATATTTATTTTATTCATTAATAAATCAACTACAATTACAAGGTAGCTTAACCATCAATAGGCTGACGATTGACTTTGGAACATATTTTCTAACAACTCTCATATGTCCTAAAGCTACTCAGCATAGTATCTAATACCAATCTTCGACTTGTGGTCGTCGAACTCTTTTATTGCTTGGGCTTTAGTGAAGGGGTCGGCCAGGTTCTTCTTTTCATTAATTTTTTGAAGGTCGATGTCACCTCGATCCATATTCTCTTAGACTAGGTGGTAGTGGTACAGTATGTGCTTCATCTGTTAGGATGCTTTTGATTCTTTAGCCTGAGCAATGGTACTAGTGCTATCATAGTAGATTGGGATGGACCATCAAACAAGGGTGCTACTCTGAGCTCGATGATGAATTTTTTTAGCCACATAGTTTTCTTCATAGCATCTGATGCTGCGATATACTTTACTTTACAAATAGAGTCTACCACAGTATGCTGCTTGTAACTCTTCCAGTAGATGGCTCTATCATTTAGGATAAAGATATAACCTGACATGTTTCTACTATCATCATGGTTAGATTGAAAGCTTGAATTAGTAAATCCCTCAAGTTTTAGATTTGACTTGCCATAAACCAACCATTGATCCTTAGTATTTCTCAAATACCTAAGGATGGCTTTCACCACTTTCTAGTGGTTCTCTCCTAGATTAGATTGGTATCTACTCACTGCTCCTAGTGAGTATGCCACATCTAATCTCGTACATATCTTGGCGTACATGATAGATCCCACTACTGAAGCATATGGGACTCTACTCATATGCTCTCTCCTTTTAGAAATTATTGGACAATCCGTCTTAGAGAGAAAAATTCCATGGCCTATCAAAAGATAGCCATTTTTAGAATTTTTCTTGCTGAACCTCTTCAGCATAGTTTCTATGTACGTGGACTGGGATAACCTAAGCATTCTCTTAGATTTATCCCTATAGATCTTCATTCCTAGGATATGGGATGCTTCATCCAAGTCCTTGATGGAGAACTGAGATGACAATCAAACTTTTATTTCTTTCAAAGCGAGGATGTCAATCTCGATTAAAAGAATGTCATCCACGTACAAGATAAGAAATACTACCACTGGACCATTTGTCCATTTATAAGTGTAGGATTCTTCTCCATTCTTAATGAAGCCATACATTTTGATTACCTTATCATAATGCATGTTCCAACTCTGAGATGCTTGCTTCAATCCATTAATAGATCTTTGAAGCTTACACATCTTAGACTCATTTATGGATGTGAATCCTTTAGGTTGTATCATGTACACCTCTTTGGTCAGCTCTCCATTCAGAAAAGCTATCTTCACATCCATCTATCAGATCTCATAATCAGATGTGTAGCTATTGTAAGTATTATCCGAATAGATTTGAGCATTGCCATAAAGGCGAACTGAAGAAAATCACGTAGGATTTAAGCATGCATTTTTGAAACTTTTTCAAATAAAATAGTAGCAAAAGTAAATATTAATCTAAAATTAATACTATGCATGCATTGATCATATCAAATAAATCCCACTTAGGATCTAAACATGCTAATATATGATAGAAAATAAAATGCATTCGATCAGCAAATCGAATTTGCTGATCGATATGAGTTCAAAACTTGATACCTTTTCATGGATAGTTGATCTCCATGATCTAAATCCACCGAAAAGAAGCTATGGTGTTATTCTATAGCTGCACACTCATCCAACCTCTATGGATGGTCCACACGAAGCTTCTGATCTCGACTAGCTCCACCGGAGTGCGCTCCTCGTCGGGGCCTTTGATAGTTGATCACGATCAATCCGATCGATCATATATTTTTTGATTTTTTAAATACTCTAAAAAATTAGAACATAAATATTGGAGGATGATGTAGAGGTGTTTCAAATTTGATAGCGATCCGATGCTCACAGCACTCGATCTCTCCACCAGAACCCAAATTCCCAAAACTAGGGTTTCACTCGGCCCAAAAATCCTAACATATTTAAAATCCTATCACACCCTCTCTGTGGGGATTTTTTCTATGAAACAAGTTTTTGTCAAAATATGATTTTAGATCTATAAACTCTATTTAGATCATATCTAAAAATTGGGTATCCTTAGAGGTGAAAATCAGAAGAGAAGAGAGGCATGAGGGAAAAGTAAAATGCTGTAGGACCCTGCTCACCTTCACTCCAAGATTTTTTTCACCCAAAAATAATGCCTAATCACTCTAAAATTTTTACCACATAATGCTAGTCCCTACTTATGTATGCACAAAAATTCTCATAATTTATTTACATGAATACCATGGTAAAAGTGTATGGAAAAAGATAAGAATCGAGTGGTTGGGAGGTTTAAACCACTCACTTAATTTCAAAAATCAAATGAGGCTCTTATCTTTATCCAACTTCTCCTCCCATGTGTTTAACACCTAGAAGGACTCTCCTTCTATGTGTACACATTTTTATTTCTCCAAAAAATATTCAAAAAACAAAAGAAAGGGCGTGGGAAGTAGATAAGGTTGGATTAGTTCCAACCTCCAACAAACTAAATTGAATTCAAAACTCAACTTACTTTAAACTGGTCCAACCCTTAGACCAAGTCAAAAGCAGATAAGAGAGGGGGCATAGAAACCTTCTGAGTGAGGGAAAAGTTAGGTACAAAATTTTGGGGCATGAAACAAGAGTGGAAAAGTCAAAAAAGGTGGGCACATGGGAGAGTTTGAATTCAAACTTCATTTAACTTGGTCCTAATTTGTTTCAACCAAATCAATTAATCTAGACTTAACTAGATTAGGTTAAACCCAACCAAATTAGGCTTAGCCTAATCTAATAAAATCCTAATTAAATTAGAAATTAATTAGATCTAGGTCCTGATCAAATCAGGATCAAAACTCCCATAGCGAATAGGTCATCTCATGACCTGATTGGATCAATCCCAATTGAATCAAATTCAATCAAACTTGATCGAATCCTCATCACTCAATTAAATTGAGCTAATCAATAATTTAATTGCTAATTAATTCTTCAAAAATATCTGAATCCAAATCGGATGGATTATCGAGCAACAGAGTCCCATCAACATGAAACTCCTGAAGAGTCCCAATCCAATGGGACTCTAGAACCTAGTGTCCCAAATGAATGAAACTCACGATCTTAGAGTCCCAGACCTGTGGGACTCCTAATCAGAGAATTCTAAATGAGTAGAGCTTGGAGTCCTAGTCCAGTGGGACTCTTGGTTACATAGTCCCAGTCCAGTGGGACTCTTGACCATAGTGTCGTAGGTCATCAAAACTCATGATCAGCCATCAGATCAGATAGGAATTTCTTATGTGTATGATCCCATAGGCTCAAATCCTAAGTTGGTAGCATAGGAATCAATTTTTTGTATCAATCAATGTGATCATGTAGCAATGGTATCCAACGTTCGAATAGGTCGACAAGTCGCAACACAATAATGATGAACCTATGGAATATGGTTACCGTATAATTCATTGCCTTGATCACGATGGTCAAAAGGATGATCTAGGATTTATTGTCAACCCTATAATTCATTCACATTATATTTCAAAATTTAACGTCCATCATATGGACTACCCCGGTCGAGGATTTGCTAAATTGAAATACAGTGATACACTTGCTCCAACACTTGGAGGGATCAATCCCATCTTGACTCACACACCAACAAGCTAAGTACTTGACTGCATCCAGTAGCCTTCCATCACTAAATTAGAAATTCAGGTAGTCTGGTACCTAGGTACAGTGAGTTGCTTACAAGTCACCATGGTGGTCTCAGGTCTAAGGGACACTTATACCTATATTCTTCGAGGCTAATCTTGATAGAAGAAAAGTTTCAAAGTTGGTCACGTCCAGTGTATATGTACCCATATGTCTTACTTGCATGCCATGCCAGTGTCTCAACACTCCTTGGTTACAAGGACAACTAATCGAAAGAGAGATGATGGGAAGAAGAACCTGACCGATCCATTCAATAAAGCTAGTGCGGCGAAGAAGTTCAATGACTTCAAGTAGAAGATAGGTATTAGATATTGCACCAATTGGCTTTAGTCCAAGTGAAAGATTGTTGAAAATATGTCCAAAAGCCAATTGTCAGCCTATTGACGGTTGTGCTACTTATTATACTTGTATATGAATTATCAAATAATAAAAGTTATTTTAGCATTTTTATCATAATTTTATTATTTCTAATGAACTCCTATGTTGTGATGAAGTCCTTAGGATATCTAGATTTGATAAGAGGAATTTGTCATTTAGTCCTTAATTATTCACGACCAAAAATACGTTGTTTATTTAGGATGATCAACGTTTATCGACTATAGGTCATTGTGTGCTATA